>KZ061587.1:223411-304959 GCA_002091835.1 Anopheles maculatus | reverse complement strand
GCAAGTACGCAAAGTGACAGAAATATTAACGAACTGCCTGTCGTACTAGAATTGTCGTACCCTTTTCGCCCTTTCGAACTCGTCGACCTCGAACCCGTTTGTTGCGGTAGCGGTGGGGCAAAAAAAAATGGCGAAACGGGCAAGTGTATTAATAGCCAGCTTACATGTGCGCTCACGTACGTCAATGTCCGGATACCGTGTCCAACACCGTCCAAGACTCGTACTCGTACCCGTAGCCATTCACCGCCGCAATGTCGTCACACACTGTCTTCGGCAGGTTCGCTTTGTCCGTTTAGCTTTTCCACCGTATACATCGTGTTTCATCCAACAAATCGCTTTCTCCACACTGCCGAGCAGGGTGTGTACATGACTCACGAGTCACGACGCTGGCACGGAAGCCTCACGAGTGACCTTCGGCCACGGTTCGGGCTGAAGTTCAGTGAAAAACTATTGACTGGTGTGTACACGGCGGCTGAACTCGGTGGAAACACTCCACTGTTCGAAACCGGATCCTTTGACAACCTTAGACTCCTGGTTTAGGGTTGGAATTGCCAAGGAAGGAAATGGAAAGAATTTGAAGAATTTAGAGACACACACACACACAGGTGCGTGAGCGTTCCACACCGACGGAACCTTTTATCCTCCATCCATCAGATACGCAAAGGGAAAGCGAAGAGAGGGAGGCCAAGAAGCGTTCGGAAAATGCGAAAGATAGCACCTGGTGGAAGAAAAACATTGTGCCGCTTCCACCATCAAAAACCTCCGAACCTGTTTGCTTCTTGCGTTAGTAGCTGCGTGTGTGTGTGCGAATGAATGCATGTAACCGTATCACATATCCTTCGTAATACCGTGGTAGTAGTCCGACCGATCGATTGAAATTTACCTGGCTGGCTGCGTGAAACGGAGGAAAAAAGCTTTCCCCCTCTCACCCTTTGCTTTCTTTTTCATGACTCGTCTCGTCTTTCAGACCCACAACATTCCACAACCCAACAACCCGGCCCCGGTCCGTTTGATGACATATTTGCGTGCGATATCGAGCGAGAAGTTTGACATTATGCCGGTCGGTTTTGCGTTTCGTTTCGTTTCCTCTGCTTAAGTGTGTTCCGTTTGAGCGTGTGTGTGTGTGTGTGTGTGTGATGGTGTTTTCCAGGTTTCCTTTTTCTTGTACCTTTCTGTTTCTTATACCACATTGAACACGCACACGAAGGATGGAGAGCGTACAGTACTGCTTGTGATGGACGGGGTTTTGCTTTAGTTTTTCGGTTGGCACACGGAATGGGTCACAAATCAATCAAAATTCACTGATGGTATAGTGTGTCGTGTAAATCAAAATTGAATTATTTCATTCGCTCGAAGGAAAACAACACTGATCGATGAAGAATTAAGAGTAATGAGCTTTTTGGCATCTTTTTGAGTAGAAAAAGCTAGAAGTTTGTATAGTTTCAGGTACATTTTACTTAGTATTCACACAGTTTTTAGTAAGAAATGTAAATAAACTTCCACAGTATGTCAACCAAAATCAATAAACCTTCATTGGAACAAAAGCCACTTTAATAAACTTAAATAATACATATACCGGGTTTGATATTTGATAAAGCTTATTTAAAGAGTAAATCTTAAGAAAAAATTACGCGTAAAACGTGATCAGAACCTTCAAATGTTTGGATTTAAAATTTCAAGTTCCACAAAATTGAACCAAGCTAGATCGCAAACAGAATTTTGTAGATCAAAAGTATTTAAAGATAAAAATAAGCTTTTTGCTGGCATTGAAAAATGCAACGAGCTTTAAATAAATTTTATTACTATTGTTTTGTTCAAAAATTTGGTTCCTCCCTTAGTAACAACAATCTACCGTGCTATCTAATCAAAGTAAATAGGACGAAATTGTTATTAGTATACTCGAATATTTCTATAATTGCGTGTGTAAGTCCAGTAAAAATGTGTAATTGAAGAATACATTAATGTGTTTCTTTATGATGGTTAAAAGGGATTTTCTTATGGAGTTTTTTTTTAATTTTGCTTTTCTTTCACACTTTTTTCGAAAATAAATACTGAAGTCCTGGAACAGTTATCCTAATTTATGAAAAAAATATTAAACCATGCTAGGTATTTGTTATTCGTAAAGTACTAGGCGTCTCCATTATAGTATTTCTTAGTATTATTTAATTGAAGATCGTATGCGTAAATTTGTGTTTGATTTCGTAATATTGATACAATTTTTAAGAAATTAAACAACTGAAATAAATTCATTTTGTACTGGTTTATAATCAAAAGCACTAAGTAATACTTTCTGAAAATCTGAAGAAATTCAGTCAAATATTTCTTTTTGTATGACAGTCCAATTCAGAGAAGCCTGGGAAATGGAGCAGGAATAACTTTCAATAACTGTTAAGTTTAGTAATGACTGAACGATGGACGATAAAGATAATTATTTCTTATTTATGTGTACAGCTTACCGCAGTCAACGTTCCTACGCCATATTAACTAATGGATAAAACTCCTAAGCTTTTAAATAAAGAGCTTTTAAATCTAACTAGACGTAATTTGAAAGCTCAAAATTATTATTCTGCTTCATATGATGCTTGAGCCAAATTCACGAACAAAAACATTCGAGTTCTTCAACATCCCACACTTTATTTTCTTTGAGCTGTTTACCCTGTGAAAATACAGAGTAAAAACTATAGTACACTCTCTAAACTACTTTCAAGTATTTCTGTTAGCACATATTAGGTGGTACTTTTCTTTTCTTTTGCTGTAGCTTTCCACGATTGTCAAAATTCCATTCCACCACTCACTGTCATTCCATCGTCGCAGTCACAGTAAGAAAAAAAAACTCCAGTTTCTGCGAATTTTTGTCGTACCACCGTTCCGTTTGCGTTTTGTGCGGCAAAAGTATGAGGAGCGAAAATTCCAAAACCTCGCCTCTCACTTCCGGTACCGAATCGTAAGTAACACATTCGGGCCGACAACCGGCTGAGAACAACGCCATCTTTTCTGCCCGTGGCAAAATGGTCGATTTGCTGCTGGCAATGGACGGTGGCACTCCATACCGGCTGACGTTTGTATGTGTGCATGTGCGCAAGCGGTTAGCGTTCTTTGGCAAATGATGAAGTGGCTGTCACGATCGTCGGTAGCAGGAAGCGAGCCTGGCCATCGCCAACACTGCAGTCTGGCTTTTTTTTTTCAAAAGAAGCGGAGCGTATGAAGAGAATGTGTGTGTGTGTAAAAAGAAAGGAAAAACAGAATGAACTTCCTATTGGATTTTCCACCGACCGACGTGAGCCTGCATTCGAAAGTTGGACCTTCCCTCGAGCATTGACAAAACAGAAGGCAAATCGGAGTCAAACGGTTGACTGAATGGAAAGTGTGGGGAAAAAGAATGAAAAACTCGTTCTCGTTCAGTCAGTTGTGGCAGTTGCAAACGTTCGTACGAGACTTATTTTCACGCTGTGGAAAGCGCACCGGGCAAGTGTATTGACATTCGCATGTTACGTGAGCCTGGTGCGTTCACCAAATGCGCCTGACATGTTCCCATTTTTTGTTCTCCGGCATATGGTTAAATGATTCTCGAGAGTTGCAATGTAACGTGGACAAAAAGAGACATAAAGAAGTGAAATTGAATATTGACTTACAGGAAGAACGAGAATACGAATTGAATTGAAATTTCATTTTCGTTCATGTTACTGCTTTATCCACAATTCTAGCGTTCGTTTGTGATAGAGTTGGGAATTTAGAAGCAAAATATGTTGGAAGAAGCTTCTACCTAATATCAGTATAAAGCCTCTTGAAGTATCAAAAGAAAATCTAGCCTTTTCTTAGCACCTCACACGCTAAGCTAAGCCAGAGATTTAATCGATTTCTTGCCTACCTCATCATTATAGCTCCTTGTACGTGTGGCTGAATAATTCAATGGATAGCTACCATAAAACTTAATTGCCATCCGCTTCAGGCGCATCGGGCGATCCAACGACCAAAGTAAACTCAACCCAAGGCGTTTAACACGTACCGCATCACACACTGAAGGACAAACTTAAAGTGTGCTCTACCTGTATCTCGACGTAGACGGCCTGCGTTTAAAGTTTCCCTCAAAATTGCACCATCGTGTAAGCCTTCCGTATCAGGGAACGGTCCAACCGGTTTCCGGTGGACGGGTTTTTGTGGATCTGGAATTGACGCAACGATCGAAAGAGAATTATCGATGTTTTGTCCATGAATAATCTAGAAAAGAGTTGGCCGTTCATCCCTGACCAGCTTACGATGGGCAAGTATTAAGAAAGCTCAATAATGGAATAAACGAACACTGTTCCTAGTTTGTTACTGGGCCATTTTGTTCCTTTTTCTACAATTAGGATTCATTGGTAATTGTGTTCGTTAAGAAGCCAAAATCGATCAGAATTTTAAATTGTGAAGTTAAAAACGATTTAAAATGGAAATTGCTGTTTGAAATTGTTTTTTAATTTATGTATAATTAACATTAGGAAAAATCAATTCTTCAACAATCAATAAGCACCCCAGCTGTGTCCATCCTTCGTTTAAAGCACCCAATTATTTAACCCAAACAATAGAGCAAAACATGATAAATTGGCACGGACGCATAACCCCATTCATCATGCGATGGCCACGTTTTGCCTGTTCGGTTACCCAACTATGAAGCCACAACATTTGTCACTTTCGGGCTTGTCATGCGTGAAGATGATATTGGTGGAAAAACAGTGTTTGGTTTGGGGGAAACCGTTATCGGTTCTTAAGGGAAAGCTTCTGTTTCCAAGAAAATTTGTTACTCGTCTGGTCGGGTCCGGATGGTTCACAAACAGCGCCCCACTCGTAGCCGCAGTGTCATGGTTGACTTATTGCTTCCCTACCATCAATCATGTGTCGAGATGCTGGCAGACATCTCATAGTTTTGAGGTGTGTCTACCAAATGATGTGGCAGTGCACACAAGAAAAAGTGGGACGAACGCCTTGTTTGATCATTTTCGTGGTGGGATTAGCATTTGTTCGGTTGACCATAGCCTTGTCAGCCGGTGGTGGAAGTTTTGGACGTGCGGTATGAAAGCAACAAGTTGAAATGTCACGGTGTTTTGTAGCATTTGTGAAGCTTTTATGACTTTTGTGGTTTCAGTGATCGACTAATAGGGTGATTTGGTTAAAGCAAAGCATAAGATTTGTAGTTTTAATGGTTATCCTTTGCATTTGTCCTACATACTTTGCACAGAAGATTTACATTCCATCATTCTTATTAAAAAGGATAGTTGATGAGGAATTAAAAATTGTAGATTATTATTTTAATTTCTTATATTTGTAAACATCTATTTAAGAACCAAATAATAGCCATGATAGTAATGGATTGGAACATTGACTTTAAGAGACTTTGACTTTAAATTCATCAATGTACATATCTCATCTGGTTAAAAGAATAAAAAACCATTATTGGTACACCTAACCTTATAATGTATCAGCGCCCTCTAGATGTCAAGCTGTCAACTTCAGAGTTTTAAAAGGTATCATCACCATACTAAAGCTAAAAAGGACATACAGATGTGAGAAGACTACTTAGGATAAAGAAATCCTCGCTTATCACGGTACCATCTGTTCGGTAAACAGTGTCTTACAGTTAAATTAAGTAATACCGCAACTAAAAACTGCATCGTCTATTGTCCTGAGGCACAATACTACACAAAACCGCCATTCTTTAAAAGCTGCTTTTTATGCAAATGATGTTCAAGCAAGCAGATCGAGTAGCCCGGTAGACAATGTGATAATAATTCACAAAAGTTTTGCAATTACAACGCGACAGTATTATTATTCGTTGCAAAACCTCAGCGAATAAATCGCACCCAGTCAACTATCCTGCCGCGGTCTCGCTCTTGGTTGTTGTCACCGTTGGCCATCACTTACCGAAACAACGCGCCTGCAACTAAAGAAAGAAAAATGGCAAGAGCAAAAAAACCCAGAGATAGAAAGCGAGAAAACGGAGCACCATCGTTAACTGGTTCGTGTTTTAAGGGTGCAAGCAGTTAAAATAAATCAGAAACACAAGACAACACACCGATACAAAGTGAAGCACACTCACAGCGTACTTGGTGGTTAGTGAGCAGTGTTGGTAGAAGACGAAGAAGAAAGAGAGAGAGAGCGATAGATAAAAGGTAGCTTCCCTTAGCAAGCAGAACACGTTATCCACGGGTATGCGTCGTAACCCAATGTAAACACGGCCGGTAATTACTCTCAAAAAGTTGCTCTTAAGGAACAGGATGCTTCATATCTGTGTGTGCGTGTCTATTACGTGTGTATACACGTCGTCCTGTTGCTCGGCAGGCAGGGTGCTACCACACGAGTAGGCTCGTAATTATGGCTGCTAGTATACCGACTGCCGACACGAACACGAACCAACGTCCAAATTGGAAGCGATTGTCCGAGGACGCGTCCGGAAGGCAACCCTCTTACGGGATGAAAATGTGCCCCGTAATTATTTGCCCAGCGTTGTTGTGCCACTGCCAGCTGTGCCAGCAAGCACCTCGTACGTACCGTACCGTGGTAATGGAATGTGGGATTTCGACGTGTTTTCTAACAATTCATCATTAAAAACCGTCCGATCCGGTAGCCTCCGGTGTGTGCCGGAGCTGGTAAGTGTGAATTCTCGAAGAAGTTGGGCGTGATGGTTCTGGGAAAGCCATTTTTCGGTTCCGCCATCACTCCGCTCGACGGGTTCGACTCCCCAAGGCCCGAGGATTCAAGCATTCCGTCCGAAAAGACGACCTTTCCTTTAGAACACCTTAGACAACCTACTCGGGTCGGGAATCACGCCCACCGTAACGTTGAACGGGAGAGATAATAATGTTTGCACATTTAACTTTCATCTACCGACCGGCCATGGAACCCGTGTCCCGGGTGCGTCCCGGTGAGTTAGTTTTCGTGTCCAGCATCGGTGTCACCTATTTGGGGGTATCTACGAAACCTCGGCAAATTCTATACAGCAGTCGGTTTGTTAGCAAGTCACAACTTCGCTAGAACAATGGCAAAAGCTTTCCGACAAGGCAGCCATTTTTGGGGCGAGTCGCTTTTTGAGAACGAAGCCCAGTGTACATCACTTGACGACGTGCGGATTTTTGGTGTTTGTTTTTGGGGAGAATGGTAAGCGACGAGCCCTCTTACTCGTCTAGGTCGTAATGTGCAATATACACTAGCTAGCTGCGTCTCACGTGTTTTCCCCTTAACGCAATTGGAAGGAATAAAAAAGTGCCTCCGTTCGTAGTGCTTCAGAGGTGGAGCCAGGCCAAATCATCTTTTTGCCCTTCATCCAAGTTATGATCGCGTCTTGCCTCATCGGATGGAAGGTTACTTTCTAGAACAAACAGTTTTCCTCATACCAACGAACGATTGTTTGCTTTTGTTGAAGGTTCTTGTTTTTTGCAGTTCCGTGCGAGTCGTCGCAAAATATCACCGGGATACCCGAGAAACCCGAAGGCAAAGGTGCTAGGATGGTTAAAATATGAGTGAGGAAGCTTTTGTATATATTTCATTATAACGCTTCTTGTGCACGGTGGTACACACGGCAGACGATGCGAGACGGGCTAAAGGATACATATTGTCTATGGGATACACTGCGTTGCATAGTGTGACAAAATCGCTATCGAATGAAGGTGGTCAAAATTTAAAAAATATATACATCGTACATCTTGAAATTTCTAATTCTAATTCTAAATTTCTAAAGAATTTCTAAACATTTTTTTCAACTTTTTTTGTTACTGAACTTTACTCTGAAAGCTGAAATTTTTTATGATTTCTGTTGATGATTTGAATCTATTTGGATCGTCGATGGAGGCGCCCAGTACTTGATTTGGTCAAACATATTTTAACTAAATGGTTATTCCCTGCAAAGAGTTTTCAAGAATCACGTTAAAGCTGCTGTACCTTATTCGTAAGGGTATATTTATTGTATCAAATTCATTTAAACTATTTATTATGCCTTTAAATGCAAGACTATAAAAGGAGAATTCTTGGAAAAGATCATATTCCATACGAAAAGATTTATCTAAAATACGATCCTATTCTTCTAGTATATTAGAATTTATTTAAAAAAAATATTTGTTTGAAAATAAAGATTACTATGTCAGTAAAAGTGACACAGCGACACATTGCTTAAGCAATTCTTGAACAGCAAAGCAAACACAACACCGAAAGTGAGAAATTTTTGACCGCCGTTTATGATACGCCCTTCCCATAGTGGTTGGGCGGGATGATCACATCAGAGCAGTTGATCCGGTTCCTGTTTCATCATACGCACCGGCAGGGGGTGCCACAAATCTAATGCCCGGTGCAAGAAAGGACTTTTATGTAGCACCACTCATTCGAGCACTTTCACCGTCCAGTTTCGTTTGCCCTTCTGTTGGTTTGTCTTATTATTTCCTTTCCCCGGACGCATTCTGGCCGTCCGCTACGGGACATTTGTGCAATCTAGCGTTTGCGTTCGGTATAAAAAATAATAATAATGAAATAAAATCTTTGCTGAAGCTGTACTTTGATGGATCAAGCCCGGGTGTAAAGAACAATTTTGGTTTTTTGTTTTTATTTTGCACCATCCGCTTACACTCATTCTAATGTCCATCCTTCTTTAGACGTTCATTAGATCGCCGTACTACACCAACAAAAAAAGGCGTACCGTAATGTGTCCTTGGGTTTTCTTTCTATCTTTTTGTTTTAGTTTTTGGTAGATTTTTGTTCTTAATTGTGGTTCCGCCACCGTTCGCCGAAAACACAGCTAACGAGCATCATTTTTGTACCGTGTTTCTTGGAAAAATCCAGCGACACTGGAAAGTTTTCTCGCAACCAGCACTAGACAACACTTGAGATGAGAGATTCGCAAAAGTTTTTCACCGGACACCGGAGAAGGTGACAGGGAATGGGACAAAAGTTTATAAATTAAGCTTAAGGTTGTGTAGTGATTCATCTACTCGAAGGAATGAAAAAGATTGAAGATTGTTTACCGAGAGAGAAAGAAAAAAGTTAATCATTTAGGGATGTTTAAAGGTAAACCATTTTGTGTGAAACTTCATCGATTTCATGGTACGGTGTATTAAAAAAACGTTTAAGTGGCATTCGGCAAAGTACATATATTCTTAAGAGTTGGAAAAGGATTTCATAAACTTTTCTGTAAATAATATTAAAAAATAATATTTGTCTAGTAATTTTAAGATATTTCTTTGCGCTTTATTATAACCTTAGAACTCTACTCTTTCTTTGGCCCTAATTCTTTCCCACCAGCATTATAAAGATGATGGATCGTCCCTGCAGCAGATCAGGCACGTTGCACCGTACCTCGGTAAGATGGGGTTGTAAAATTTTAACAACCCCCGGTGGACCGCAACAACCAAAAAAGCCTGGTGCTTTGTATAAAGGCAATGTAACACATTAAAATGGAAGAAATAAAGTACATCACCGGGTGCCCATCACCAAAGTGGGCGTAACGAAACGCAGCGGAAATCATAACCATAATTCTAAGCAGCAGCAGCAGCAGCAAGACCCGGCTGCTGTACACGTCCTTCCTTAAATCCCATCTTCCCAGTTGGTTTGGAGTTATTTCTAGGACGAGCATCAGAAAAGTGGCCCGAACGGCGGGATGATGGATTCCGAAGCTCGAAAATGCTCGTTACACTGTAGCTTTATTAGTTTTCGTAGTACCAGTTTGGGATTTTCCATCCAAAAACTTTTTGCTGTTTTGGAGCCATTTTAAGGGAGAGTTTTTCGCGCTTTATAGCAACGAAACATTTATAATTGTAATTTATTAAACAATTACATGCATGTTTAACATTGTGATGAAATATTAGTAACTGCCGGTGAAAGCGTGATACTATCTAATTAAATTTGCTACATGTCACCGGATTCACGGCACACGAATTTATTTCTGTCACCATGCTCTGTTCATCGCGCCAATTTGACTGTTTGAAGTTTTCCGGGTCGAGGTCAAAACGATACACGCAAAGTGCACCGGGCTAATGTTGCCAACTAGTTACATGTACATGTACTGAGGCCATTCGAAGAAACGATAGAAAGAAATTGCATGTGAAACGAAAGTAATAGTTTCTACGCTAGTCAGTACGCTCCCATAAATCGTGCAAGGTAAGTATGTCAATGTCAAAAGCTAATAATGGGCTTAACAATACTAATTTTGAATAGTTTGCCACAATTTTCATGCCTTTTAAATAAAAAAGAAACCTCTTGTAGCGGAAAATTTCAAATTATAATAAAACGAAAAGATAGTTTCATTTTTAATTCTTTTTTTTATTTTGGCTCAAAAAAAGCCTAAATCCCACTGCCCCGGGGTCAACCGCACTAGAGTGCACAGCAAAAGGACAAACACGCGTTCGGTATGTGGCACTATTTCAAGGCGCCATCGCTTTGCGTGATATTGATTTTAGGGAATCGTACTTAGACGCTCTAGACGCGCCAGAACCTAGACTGCTGCAGAAGTTGGCTCCAACGAGTCGGATAGTCTTGCCGGGTCGCCTTGTGTCTTGTGTCAGGAACCTGCTGCACGTACACCGTACCATACCTAACCGAAGGAACCTATACTGGAGTCAGAAATTTTTGCCTTTTCTTCCCACATTTCCTCATCTTCCCATTTTCAACCGTAGGACCGTCAGCTATGTCGTTAGTACAAATCCTTCCTTGGTTAAGACTAAAACGAACTGGTGGAAACACACAAAAAAAATTGCTCACCGTGCTGCATGTGTTTGAACGGCGGCGTAATCCAGCCCAAAACTCCTAACCTCAACCAGGATTCAATGGCCCCCGTAGAAAAAGGGTTTTACCTTGCCTTGGTTGGTAAAGGAATTATTATTACTCGGTGACTTTCTCACACACTGCACGAACTTTGACTCAGTGTCACGGTTGTGTGAGCATACACAAGGGAGAATGGAAACGGGTGGGATTCGGTGGTGCTTATTCCCTTTACCAACACACCGTCATGCTACCGTTATTCTAATTCGGGGTCAGCCATGGCTGCCTAGCGGTAGCAGAACACTTGCACACAGGGGTTTTGCTGTAGCACGGTGCAGCTACAATTTACGATTAGTTCGTGTTATCGTTCCATAACAGAGGAAAAATAGAGTGAGAGGGAGAGAGAGAACGTGAGAGGGAAGCACGAAACAAATCCTCATTTTTTGCAATGAAAAACGAAAGCCTCGCTAGCTCGATCTTTCGATTTCGAGGTTAGTGCTGGTTCAGTGCTATGAAGTCGGTACACTTCACATAGGTTGGATGGTGAGGTTGATCGAAATAATTCAATTTTTTCTAGCCCCCCCATCTAGAAGGAGCTAAATGGCTGTATGTGTGTGTGTGTGTGTGTGTGTGTGTTGGCATGCGTTTAATCGTACGTTCCATGGTAAGATTCTGTGATTATTCCAAGAACTGCACGAGAGCCGGACAAGGACGCCCATTCATCGATGAAGCGCTCCACAGTGGAACATGAAAGGACAAAGTGTTTTGCATGTAAAATTACTTTAAAAATAATTCTTATTCTTTAGTAAAAAAAACTAAATGTTTAACATAATGAAAGTTGCAAAAGCATTGTTTTGTCTATGAAATTACTTAATTTCAAACCGAGTTTGCTCTATTGACATTAATGTAATGTACATTGCTCTTAGCTCATAATATCAAGGTATTGCAATATTTCAGTCCTAAGAATATAAATAAACTTGAATAGAGATCTCTAAACACTCCATGATGCTTGAACAAAGTCCAGAAAGTTAATCCTGAAAATCTCAACCCAAAAAGAAAACGAAACGTTTCTATAACTCTCCCTCTCTTCTCTCTCTCTAAAACTCTAGAAAGAAAAACATTTTGATCACGACTAGTAAACTCGTAAGTAGTTGATGTGAAGTAATCGGAATTGAGTTTGTAACCAGTGAAGCATCTCTATACAGGATATTTTTCCATACTAGGGATCCGTTCTGGATTATCAAGAAACTAGCTCCGATAACTGGACACTCATATAGGTTATTTTCTTCTCTGGCACTACTGCCTCTGTAGGTCTGTGGGCCTGCTCTTTCTAGCTTCGAAAGGGGATTCGAACCCCAGTCCTGCCGTGTGAAGACCGGCGTCGTTATCGGATACATAACCGGGCCGCCACACTCATATAGGTACTTTTGGAAAATTTCATCTAAAAGCTATTTGTAAATGCAAGTTATTAAAGCCGTCATTAAAAACCTGGTAAAATTTAACAATTTCTGTGAGATAAATACTACTTTTCAAAGCAATACGGGCCTAGCCGTCCTTTTTTGAGAAGCATGTCAGTTTATGTTAATGTATGAAAGTGCAAGGAGGAGATGACAAATAATAAAGATTTGTTTAAATTATTAATGTCTCGAATGAAGTAATTTGGCAAAGAGTGAAGGAGAGTCGCTTGCCTAAAATGTTGATGCAATAATACCATCAGTGCCAAAATTTATCTTCCACGTTTTAACAAAATTTACTAGTTACTACCTAGTTCGTCACTGTATCAAAGTAGTACAAAACACATTAATAGCGTCATATATTTGGCCTATGCTAAATCACTGTGATAGAAAGCCTCCGGAAGAAATGGAAATACATCCACGGAACGGTGAACCTGATGATAGTGTTATGACCTGTGGCGAACACCCTGGATCCCCACCACCATGCCCCGACCATATCCTGACCATAAATGCAAATTAACAAACGCACCATCTGCAGCAGTGTGTGTGTGTGCGGCAGAACTCGTACTGCGGCGCTCGTAATCCAATCACAGAAATGCACCTCAACATTGTGAACGTGTAATTAATAATAAATATCGAATGAGCCACGCAATAACATACGGGAACGGGATTGCTGTACGAGCGGCCGACCTGTATAAATTAGGTACGAAATACAGCACATAAGAATTCACCGTGCATTAGTTCGTTCTCTACTGTGGAGATGTGGTCTCCTGGCGCTCCAAGTTATAAAGCGCTCAAGCTTTTGCAACTCAACTCCGAATGCAGAATGACCTTTCGCGTTGGGTTAAAAATAATACTTCTATAAACCTTGAGTTTGTATGCTATAAAATTGTACACACACACAAAAAGCCTCGTTTGACGATGACCTTGTGGATAAACAATGTGTATACTGACACACACGGAGAGAGACTACAAAAAATGCAACTATTTTTCCTTTCCGTACTTGCATGTGCTTTTTTCCATGCAGTAGTTCGTGAGGAGAACAATTTATTTCCAACACGATATGATATGCATTTAATTTAATTGGACTTAACAATGTCCAGTTTTCTTGTCCCGAGTCCCGACATCCTTCTTTATTTTTTTTCCTCGGAAAAATGGGACCGGGAATGAAGAAAAAACCCCATTTTATGGTAATTGCCCTGATACTTTTCTTTGCTTTTCGCTCGCTCTCTCTCTCGCTCCCTCGCTGTGAGGATTTCGCCTCTTTTGTTTTATCGAGTAGAGCAACACTCTTATCTTTTAGCATAGAGCACCTCACTTTTGACATTTATGAGTGCAGCAAATGGAGACAATGTGGAGCAATTTATGTTATCCGCTCAGTTTATTGTGGCTTTGTAGCAGTTGGGGACGCATTAGATCGCATCCGGTGGATTGCATTTTAATTTATGAAAGTACTACAATGCCTAACAATTCATGGATGATGGAACTTTTGGAGGAATAAATGATCAACAATGATTTAACAATTAAGTCTTACTCAAAAGCTTTAAAGTCTTCTTATAAAATATGCAAAATTTGACACGAACATCATTGAATGTTGTTTTGTATAGTAAAAAGTCCGAAACAGTGTATCGAAGAGTATAAGAGATAGAGATCAACATTCAGTGTTTTGCTTCAACATTTTTTCACCGACTCCGCAACACAATCGTTGCGAAATTAACTTTAACCAGAAACCCAACAATGAACAAGCTGACCATTTTCCTATTTTTTGTTGCTGCTCTTGGCCGTATAAACCGTTCGTACACCCCAACATCATGGGAGATAATGAACAGCGTAATGTAGACGTTATACGATTCGAGCGTTTTCGCTTTGTTCCTTCACCCAGCCCAATGGTCATTTTCCGGCTCGCATTTTTTTTCTCTCTCTTTTCCGTTGCCATTTTTCCCGTTCTAACCACCGATACAGAAAATTCTTGCCAGATTCATTTAATCGCATCATTTTTTCTCATCGTCTTCCAACGGAAAGCCGGAAAGCCATTCCACGGTCAATGGTCAGCTGGAGCTGGCTTGAGAACGCTCCCGTGCAAATGGAAAACTTTTCCCTCCGGAAGTAGCCTCCGTTTCGTCCGGTCAGCCCCGTATCGCTCACACCGCACCTTCGCACGTGATTCATGTACCCTATCGACCCTCGGCCTTTGTCCATCCGTCCATCTTTACGTTTGCTTCCCATGACAGGTCCGATTTTTCCCGACCATGTCCTCATTAAGCGCCGAGAGCTTGGTGATTAGTTTTTCTGGATTACTCTCTTTCCCACCGGTTACACATGCTCCCGTGTGATTTATCCGTGTCCGTGTGAAGCACGTCACGGGACACGCTGACAGGAGATACGCAAACGCTTCCGGTTGTCCATTTCCCTTTCGCTCCGGAATGTCTTTTCCGGTTGCTGAAGCTACCGAAGGACAGTGACGTTGATGCCTCTGGTTTGTGTGTTTGTGTGTGTGTTTGTGTGTGTTTCTGTGATCCTCTGGGAGTTACACCCGAAAGGGACCGGACAGCGGACACACCTTCATCCGACCCAGAAGGGACAGAAAAATGTTTTATTCATGAAGAATGATTGAAAACATAACACCCGTACAGGTTGAAGCATCCGAGGGCAAAAGGACTGTCCAGGGGAAAAACTAAGGTGAATCGAAGAAAGAAAAAAAGAAAAAATCGGACAGGAATGTTTCACGCCCTTCGAATCCCAATGTTGAGCAGCGTGTGGTGATGGTGCAATTTTCCTTAACGACGGTAAGTGTTTTGAATTATGTTTGTTTCTTTATTAGGATGGCTTCTTTTTTCGGCCTCGAACCGAAGGGATTGCAGCAAAAGGCGGAGAGAAGGGGAAATCTTTTTTACCCATCAACAAGTTCAATATATGACGGTGAATCACAATAAAAGCGTCTTTAGTGCAACCAAAATCATTTGGAATGATTTGGGATAAAAAAACGTTTTAAATAAAAAGGCATAAATCACAAAATTGCTTTTGGGTAGCTTAGGTATGTTTTTAAAGAAACATTATATAACTTCTTGTTTTTGCATCTTTCATGTAAAAAAATTCGTTTCATGATTGAAGAGATCAGTTTTTATAACGACATATCTATAGAATATCACCTCTTGGAGACAAAGACAGGAATTCTAAATGATAAACAACAGAATTTTGAACAAAATCTTATCTTAATTTGATATAAAGTCTTAAATGAACCATGCGCATTAAAACGCAAATGAACACAAACTTCCATAACTACAATCTCCGGTGATTTGGATATGAAAATAATATTTCTATAAACAACTCACAGCGCAAGCAACAATAACTTTGGCTCCGGTGGTTTGGTCATGTCATGAGAATGGCACCGGACGACCCAGCCCATAAAGTCCTTTTAGGCCGTCCACATGGACAGAGGAGGCGTGGTAGGCCCAAACGGAGATGGAGTGATGGCGTTGATGCGTCCGCCAGAACGGCCGGGATAATGGATTGGCAGAGGACGGCGCTAGACCGTGAGCGGTATCGAGGATTGTAGCAGCAAGCCAAGACCGCGAAGCAACTCGCAACTCTAGCAATACGGCCAGGCCGTTCTATCAGAATAAAAAAAAAACTCACAACTCTGTTGTTTTTGTCAACTTGCTTATCGGATGTCGTTTCGGGAGTGTTTTTGGATACTTTAGAAAAGGTTTTGATGCAAGGTAGGCATCATAGAATTGTAGAGCTTCCCTACTGCTCTCCTTTTCCTAACCCTAGCTAACATGTTTTAATTATTGAGGAACATTTCTGGACGGGTATGAGTAAGTTCAGCAGTGTTAGTCGTGCTGCAACGGCATGACAAGTGCTGCATTTTGACATTTGCGAGGAGTTGACAGCGAACACACATACACCGAAATAAAGACAATCTGTCATGCAACGCAACGCAAGAAAGCACGTTTTTTGGAAGGCTCCCGACTGACGGAAAGAAACTCTTTATAGGAAGGAACACGCAACAATGTTCAATACCAATTCATGAACATACAGTGCCGGACAATAAAATAAGACCAATATTAGATGTAGAAAAGAAAACATTAGGTTATGATGTTGATACAAGGACAAGGTATAAAACTTTGAGCCAAACGTTTGAAATTAAAAAAAAATCCTCTCCTATTTATTTTAGGCTTGCATATTCTTCTTTTCGTATCGTGTCTGCCACAAAACACATAATAAACCAATATCACATACAAGGCCAAATGCTGCCTTGATGACATGGCTTTATAGAAGAAAAAGATAATTCATGACCTCAATATTATTACTACAACTGATTAAAATTAAATAGAACAGTCAATAACCAAGAAGATTCTGATTTTGAAAGGCATCGTATATGCATTTCATGTAATTTAAGTGCCAATGTATCAAAAGAACGCTCAATCTATATCACATTCGAAAGAATTAATTATCCCATCTTCAAAACACAAGACCAAAATAAGGATAAAAACAAAGTAATGAACGCTCCTGTAATCTTTGCTACCTTTTTGCATACACGAAAATCAAAGTATTTATTTTAATGAGTACTCGAATCTTCTTCTACTACTCCTGAAAGCATAGGGAAAAACACAACATTAACCATCGATAGACGACAAGCATCGCGTAGAGGGTGCACCATTAAAACCAATATTATCCCACTGTCACGTACAATGTCTCCGTAATTGATATAAATTTTCCACTCAAAGAGATAATTACGATTTATGTTGTACACACGGGCAAACAGGCGAAGCAAAAAAAAAGAACGCCTGGGAGAAGAATCAACAACAAAACACCAAGTAACCGCCGGTGCCGGATATTCCATTTATCTGCACCGGATCCTGCTGCATGCAAAACAAAAACATTAAAACGAAACTACAACAAAAGAAGCAAACCAGTGAAAAAAATCCTGCAGCTCGGGATAAAAAGCGGGCATATTATTGCACCGTCATCACTGGCACAAGCGCAACGGCACACGCGAATGACAAAACAGAGCAAAAAAAAAAAAAACCACCCGCCACCGTTAACCCATATTTGCGTATGCATCCGAAAGGCATTCATTAATGAGTGCCGGAACGCGACTGCACCGAGTTGGTAGATTTCGTTGCATCGCGTGCATTCTTTTTTGGGTTTTGGGTTTGCTTTTTTTGGTTTTGTTTGGCAACCAAACGGGACTGTCTCGCAAGCCTTTCTGGCCCATGTTTCGCATGTAATGATGTTTCATCTGCCTCTTTCGATTGTGTTTGTTCCGGCCACGGTTTTCACGGCTCGGTACGGATTCTGTGCAGCAGCAGTAGCAGTTTTCATTAGCATTGGCCCCCGGTTTGGCTGCCCAGTTGGCAATTTTTTGCTTGCTGGTAAAGTGTGCTCACCCTTCCCTTTTGGTTTTGGTCGCCATTTTTTGGGACGGTTTTTTTTGTTTGCTCTCGCGCAGCCACTTTCGCAGCAGGTTGGTGATTTTAAATATTTCACACGGCAGCGATCGCACACACAATCGAGCAGCAAGTAGCAGCGTGTCATCAGCCGGTATGCCTGACTGACTGGGTGGACTGTGAAGGGGGATAAGGGAGAAGAAGGTGGATTTATGAAAGAGTGAAGGGTGGTACAGAAGGCCACATGTAGGCCAATACCGGCCAGTACCGAATAAACGAACCATTACCCGACCGCTTTAATATAAACCAGCGAGAAAAATGATCAAAAATACAAACACACACTCACACTAGTGGCACACGGTTTGGGGTGCGTTGTCTGGGCGTACGACGGTGGTGGCGGAATGGATGAAATTTAAATATAAATTTTTGCGACACTTCCAACGCTCTCCCCTTGACACACACTTCATACAGTCACTGCGTTATCCCCGCGATCGTCGCTGGGAATGATGTTGGCCCCGATGCGCATGACCTACGGTTTCGAATGTTGTGTTCTAAAATATTTTCTTTTCACTTTTAGCGTCACCTGACCCAGTGGATGGGATTCCGGGCGGGTTTTTTTTCCTACACGCCTGATCGTCTGCTGTATACAGTTTTAGTGAGTTTTTTTCTAGCTTATTGGATGCAGTAAACAAAACACAAATGCTACAACACGCTTGCCTATAAAATTTATAAGCAATTAAAACTACAAATCCTTAGTTCTATACCAAAACAGAAAAGCAATTTCCATTTACACACGCTAAGCTAGTGAAGAGTTATCAACAAGAAAAAAAAGAAGGAAAATCCCTCACGCTAAAACCCCCCTAGAACGATGGCATCGGTGCTCGTGCCGGAACGATATGATCGCGTTCGCGTGGACATCATCATCAACATCAGACTTGATGCCCCATCGTCATCCATAAATGAAGAAGGCGTGAAAAACCTTCTCGAAAAAAAAGGCGATGGAGCAACCGTGGCAAACTGTCACAGAAAAAGAGGGAGCCGGCGGGACGGGTTGATGCCGGTCGAAGAAAAACACATGTCAACAAGCTAGTTTTCCCGGCTCCAAAATAGAGACAAGAACGGGGTAACCGAACCGAATAAGAAACGGGAAAAAAGAAGGCGCTCCATGTTGGAGGCCGTCTATGATTGATTGAGTGAATCAATTTTCTGTCACTGGGCGAGTGTTTTTTGGGGAAAGGTTCGAATTGAAGTACCGACACCTTCTCCGATGGCGACCTTGTGGAGTTATTTTAAGGTGCATCGCTGGAAAGCAAGTGGTTCGTTCTTGCTGTCTTGTTCGAAGAATTAAGCACAAATGTCTTTTCGTTTTTTGGTTTGTTTTGTTTTCCTTTCCCTTGTATTTAAACTGACAGCTTATCCGAGGTTATTAAATCGATGTTCAACACGATTTGTAGAGGAAATATGATTTATAGAGAGAGAGTGAGCGTGGTTCGGTTTGTTTGAACCGTGTGAGGCATGTTTGATGTTAACCGCTTACAAAATTGTATTTTGGTTAAATATTCTCTACAAGCCACATGAACATCACATTGAATTATAGCTGCCTAAGCTACAGGCAGGAAACAGAAGACACCGTTGTGTTATTATTTTTGCTGTGCAAATTGTAACGCAACATCCATGGCCACTTAAAAACAATATCCAACGGTACAATAAGGCATACAAAAAAGGGCAAAAAAGCAAGCGCGCTACACACAGCAAAGAAAAACACTTGGAAAACTGGTAAATACAAGGGAAAGGAAAACAAAACAAAGGTAAAACCGACAAAGGAAACGGTCGGCTGAACGGTACGAAATAAAAACAATATTGTGTAGCAATTGTGAAAAATGTATTCTTTTTTTTGCTTCGTTCCTTTTGCCAAAGAACCAAACCTTCCATGACAAAAAAAAAAACAACAACAACATGACCACCACACCGAGGGACAGCACAGCGAGAGTAAATAAATATTACGCCAGATATAACAAATCCATAATGGAGGCGCTTGGTGTTTTGTAGAGAAGGAAGGATCAGAGAAGGAAATGTGTATTAATTTGCGGAATAAAACATTTTTAATTTAAAATATGGATGGAAGGTTGTGATGAGAACATTCTTTTGTTTAGTTGATATTTTGCACTACTGAAATCATTAACGGATAATTGAGAATAAGTAAAACCGCACATAAAACTAATTCTATAACTTTTTGGCACATTCTATTCATATTCTTCAAACTTTAAATGACTAATTGTACAAATTTTTCAACAAATATTCACAATTTCACAATATATTACGCCACTTTCTGCAAATAACTACTTACTATATTTTATTTTCCTTTTTTTGTTAACATCATCTTCCCAGACAGCTAATTTGTTGTTAATGCATTTTTTGGGTCTTTGTTTCACTGTATCAAGGAACGCCGACTTCTTGCTCAGCTAAAAGTGTTGAAAAATATTTTTCTCGCTCGAATTTCTTTGAAACAGAAAAAAAACCCCATCAAACCCGTCCATGTCTTTGGTTCGCTCAAGGATAAAACTTTTGCCTTTTTCGCACGTGCCCAAAGAACACAATAGCATTCACCAAACCGCGCAGTTGAAGCCGCGCAAAACACGTAAAACGCAACATAATTTGTACACATAATCCAAGACATCCTTTAAAACGGCTCCACCATGCACATCCACGACTTTGTTTCCACCGATACAAATACAAACGCACAGAGGCAAACGGTGGTAGAAACGGGATACACATCCATCCAATTTGCACGCATCGCGAAAACGAGTCGCACCCGTTCTGCACCAACCTCCCACCACCATCACCACCACGTCAGGCCGGGCCCCTTGAGGGATGGAGAAGATAATTTATGGAAAAAAGGTATCTACCGAGAGCATAAACTCCATTTATGCCGTTCCGCTCGGTGGGCCTTTTAATCAACATTCACCGACTAAGCTGCCGGGTGGGTGGACCGGCGTTTTTTGGGAGGGATTGGAAGAGAGGGGGACGACACGGGAAGCATACGAAGGAAGATTGGAATTATCCCACCAGAAGCAGGATGGTTTTGGTGTTTATTTTCCCACCCGACCCGACCTGCTTTTTCTGATCGTGTGCTCTCTTCTATCGGTAGCGATGATGCTGCTGCTGCTGCTGCTGTCTAGGTTCTGATAAGAGAATTGAGCAGTCCGGGAGCTAACTTTATCGGACGAGTTTATCTTTCCGAAAGGCAAACGACTTTATCAAACAGTTGAAACAAGCACGACCGGCCCGAGAGTTATCGGGAGTCATCTAAAGTGTGTACTTGATAAGCGGAAAAGCCACAGCCATTTTGGGCCTCGATTTAGTATTGCGCCCATTGTTTTTTTGATTTATTTAAAAGGGACAGGGCAATAAATGGAAATTTGGATTCTTTTGTATCCGTTTTATTATTGCCTAAAGTTTGCGTGTGCTTAAAATTGAATTTACAGCAAATCATTCATTAATTTAGTTAGTTAGAATATGGTTCAAACTTCCTGCAAACGTTCACATTCCAGAAGGAAATGATATTGGACGCGCAAATTATTGCAATTCATCCCAATCTAATCAAACCGCTCGTCGAAAACGTTATCCACCCTATCTCATCGATCTGGTATTTGGTATAAAAAGCTGAGCAAAATCAAGATGCATCTGCAATTACCAAACCGTGAAACGAGCAAGATAATCGAAATTGATTTTTCGCTGCCATTTTTTTCGACACGCCGGTGATGTCCTGCCTGATGCATGTTTTGAAAAATACACACCCAAAATCATTCCATGGAAAAGCATTCTCTCTCTCTCTCTCTCTCTCTCTCTCTCTCTCTCTCTCTCTCTCTCTCTATCTCTCTTGCTCGTGCTCCTTCCTAGTATTATCAACGATGTTGATGCAATTTCCTGTGCCCAGAGATTCATCGATGCTCCGCTATCGATTTCTCAAGCATCAATCGAATCATTGGAAATGCTCATGCTGCTGTGGAAACGCGTCTACCAACACCCAGCCCCATACGCAATCCTCCCTGAACGGGGAAACGAGTTTCGCACCCTTAATCGCTAATCAATAACGCATAAAAACTAATGCACCCATTAAATTTTCAATAGCAATTTTCCGGTTACTCGTACCGCCCAACCCCTCGAGGGCACAAACCCTTTGCTTTGCATGCCTTCACTGCTGCCGCTACTGCTAACATATTGGTATTTAAAAGGAGCAAAGCTAACGATTGTGTATATTTGCGAGTACGTGTTGAGTGAAGCACAAATACACAGCAGCAGCACCGCAGGACAAGTGGTATAAAACGAATCCGCAAGTCGTTTACACACGTCAAACTACTGCATTACATTTTGAGCAAAACGCGCACGATAGCGGCACATAACGATGTCGTAAAGGGGGAAAATTAAAATTACACACACACTCGCACACAGCACAGCATTTCACTTGCCTTGCCGTGGATCAAATCATACATCGTTGCAGAGTTGGAGCGAGAGAGAGTAAGCATTCTCGAGCCCTTTTTTATCGTTCGCTTTTGGGTGAGTTTTAATATTTGGCATTACTTTCAGCGAATTAGATCGCAATTCGCATAAACGTGTCACAAGGTATTTTAATATAAATGTTAATGCGGGGTACTTCAAATGAAAAATATAAGGTATTTATTTGAAATTTTGACATACGCTTGTTGGTGTGCTTTTGAATTATGTTTACAAAACTTATAGCCGAATCCGAATCGAATAAGAATACTTTACATTCGTTCATAAAGGCTTACAGTTAGTGGGCAGGATAGTTAAAGCTTTGTACTTGGGTTTAGCTATATAGTTTAGGAATCTTATGGTAATAAATCGCCAATAAAGCTGGCTAAAATAATGTCTCGTCACTGAACATATTTAAAATTTCATTATCCTTTAGTTTGTCGACTCAATGCCTTGGTAGCACTTGTTATGCATATATCACACTAATCTCAAAGCATGTTAGTTAATAACTAAACATTGATATACTTCAAATGATTTTTAAAATGATCCTCAAACAGCACAATTTTCAATAAAAAACAACCCCAAATGTTTGCCTTATGAAAGGAAGTTTTCAAACATTATTAATCATCACCGTTAACGAATCAAAGTGCAGTGATTTGGCCCAGAATCTCACAAGAAATACACCAGAAATGCGCATAATACTGGCAAGTAAGTAATTTGCATTCGTGAAAAATGTTATTTTAGATAAATGAGAAAAATTTTGAAGGTAAAAATTGAATTCTCCATTGTGGTTTACGCTGAGATACTCCAGATCAGTAGAAACCAATAAATACATTTAACTAAGACATAAACCATTGCAAAATATTTTATGAAACGTAGCCTAAACATCAACAAAGCATCTTGAATTAATTGTTAGCCAAGGGTGACTGTTCTACACGTTCCACCACGTAAGGAAAGTGTAATCCATAAATCCGAGCAGCAATAAAGGCTAAGGATAAGCAGCACGAGCAGTATTTAGGGATAAAAATTTTTATTAAAATTTTTTTGAATTGGTATTCTTTTTACAAATAACATTTATGCAAAGCAAAGTATGAAATTTATACATATGAAAACAGGACAAGAAATTACATTACCTATATGCTATGCAAGAAATATTTATTACAAAAAAAACATTCAGAAAATTGAAAGAAGAATCTTATTCCACGTAGACCAAACTGAGCTAAAATCAGTTGCACATAGGATAAAGCAATTATACAGTGCAAAATACTAAATCGTAGATTCCTACCTATTTTAAAATACTAAGTGAAAAATATTTGCGAAAAAGTAGTTGAAAGCGAGGGTTTAGTAAGTGTAAAACGTTTGAAGAAGGATATACATATATTATTAAATATGACCATTAACATAAAAAAACGGAAAAATTATCATATTATATTATATCTTAGCTTCTCTTTAGGGCAATAAAGCTAGAAATTAAACTTTTTTGAAAATTTTAAATTTTATGATAATGTAAGCGATCTAAAAACTAAACGAATTTATTTTATACATTCCATACCATTATAAAAATACAAAAGTGAATATACTATTACGATTTTCTCTATATTACCATAAGGCTGAATCACTTTACGGCTTCTCTACGCACACAATCAACCGTACAAAGCTCTCGCAACAAAACTTAATTCCATCATAATCAGTTAAGGTTAAGTGGGCTAAGCTTCACCGCACAAAAGAAAACTTTCGACGCTTTGTTTCATCAACGGCTCACGGGTTCCGGCCTCCAACGAACCAACTCCCACCAACCAGTCGATTGGCTTTGGCTGATTCGTTGACTGATAAATTGCACCGAGAAAAGCTCAAACCCTCTTTGTTCAAATAATTTTCTCCATCCCATGCCATGCCCGGTTGGACCGGAACTCTACACCATTTTCACATACTCAACCGGTACCGTGATACGGTTTGTGCGAGAGTGTGCAACAAGCACCCCAGTATGTGGCCGAAAATTCCCAACAATCGGCGGAAACGGACTCCCGTGATGGAGTTGTACAACAGATAGCGCCCTGCACGGAAACCATGAGTCATCCCTTTTTTTCTTTCGGAATATGGTCTGGGGGGAAGGGGAACCCGGGTCCCGGGACTTTAATGCTCTTTGTTCTACCGTGGGCAGCATGCTCGTTCACGTCACCCACGAATCGTTGTTGGCAACTCAATCTCCGAAGTTGGTGATGGAATTTTATACAGTCGACTCTCGCTCACATTCGCTTGGGGATTGAAGTGCTCCGCTGTTGGTGGTTTTACCCACACACACACACACAGTACCATCACCACCGTTTCATCCATCGTTCGGACACAATGGACGCTGGACGGTGGGCAACTATCGAGCGCCGTCACGAGAGTTCGTCGGTCGCGCCGAACCACTCAACGTGCCACGGTTCAAAACACTGCGTTACGCAAGCGATTCCTTGGAAAATGGATACTTTTGCGCTTTGTTTCCTTTGTTCGGCTCGAAATTTTAGAATGCAAACTACCGAATCGAATTCTGGGGGGCTCGTTTTGCGTTGCCTCGGAATGTATGGTTTGCGTATATGTAGCTCGATTTGACTGTCACCAATTTGACTAACACCAACACTCAGCAGAGCGACATTGAATTTCGAGTAGATCTTTGGGTGTGTGTGTTTGTGTGTCGGAAGAACTGCCAGAACATAAACATGTAAACTGTAATGTATCCGCTCGTTTTTATTCAAATGCATTCGTATGCGGCTCGAGCAAGAAAAGAATGTTTTGCACATTTGATCTCAAGGATAAAGCACTGTCAGTCAAACGCTGGGTTTTTGGTTGGTTTTGTTTTCGTCTACTCACAGGAATTCATGAAACCCGTCGTATTTTTCTCCCGTGTTCTAGGTGATCTATTTGTTTATTCATCTCCTAAACGTAAAACGGATTTAGGGGTGCGTTTCCGGTTCAGTATATTATATGTCCATTATGCAAATTGATTCACAGTTTGAAAGATGTGGAAACCTTTACGTTTTACTAGGTTTATATGATTCTTCTCCAAACGATCTACTTTCCTAGAAAAGTCGTTCTCAGAATACTCGTTTCTTTTAATCTAATCCATAACGACTGTCTGATAAAGGTGTAAATAAATTCAAAAACTTTCAGATAGTCTCTTAACATAGAAAACTGCTTCAGAAATGGTTCAAAATGGCCTCCAATCAAACGTTTCTATACAGTTCTTCCTTCTTCGTCTAAGCTTCATTCAACCACCAGATGGAAAGCATTCGCACCGGCTCCATTTTGTCCCATACCCTGCTGGCGCATCAAAACACCCGAGACGGGTCGTTGTATTTTACGGTATGTCTCGAAATCATTATTTTTCGCAAGCGGCACCACACAACCCGCGCGGTAGTTGGAATTGCACCGAAAATAAGTATCATTATCGATGAATTATGATTACACCGGGTCTCGAAGTCGCCTCAGTCAGAAACATATCCTCTGTCATGGTGTTGTGTCCCGCTTCTCCGCGTTACACCCAATCACACGATCGTTTCCCGCAGCCACGTTGTTCGCTAGCAACCGGTGAAGCACCAGGCGTCTCCATCGTTTCACTTGCAAGCGGCACCATGCGTCTCCATTAGAATAAATGTTTCATTTACCCACCCCGAGCGTCGTCTTACGGCACACTCGCCTAACAAATTGACTCACTTTTTCTACCATTAACTGCCAGCAAGAAAAGGAAAAAGACAGAGCAGAGAGAGAGAGAGCGAAAGAGAACGAGCTAGCCAACTAATAAAAACAACGTGGAGCGCGAAACGTAACCGTTGTGTATATAAAAATAAATCTAAGCCTTGTTTCGTGTCGTACGTTGGTGTCAGTGTCCGAAATAGATGAAAAAGGTAGGCAAACACAGACACCGAGCGAAACCAACAAAAAACTGGCCCTACCACTACAGAGCCAAGATCAAATGGCTTAGCGAAATGGTCAAACAAACGGAAATATGTCAACATCAAGCAGATTTCGATTGCCACCTCACCATCTCATGCGGGTGCCCTCCGTGTCAGCGGCATTGGTACAGGGAAGATAACCGTGTTTGTCTG
Source organism: Anopheles maculatus (assembly GCA_002091835.1). Lineage (NCBI taxonomy): Eukaryota > Metazoa > Arthropoda > Insecta > Diptera > Culicidae > Anopheles > Anopheles maculatus. The sequence goes on along the minus strand of KZ061587.1, from coordinate 278,814 downwards.
GTCGGTCGCTTGGTTACGGAATATTTTAACGCATTTTTCCGCCGCATACCAGCCAACTGAAGGAGTATGATCGTTGCTGAATTATTAGCACGGGTTTTGGTTGCTCTAGAGCATGCCAAAATGCGTAGAGGCGTTCGATACGTCGAGGAATGTATTTTTCTGATTGCGATTCAATTGTTTTTGTGTTAAATTTGGGTGCTTCTCTTACAAAAATCCAAAAGCACAACTTGTTTTCCACTAAAGAACTTTTAAGTGTTGAATAATTGAAAATTCTAAGGATGGAAAGTGGTTGAGCAATCAATTTTACTAATTAATTTAAATGAAAACAAAACCATGAAGAAAGCAACGAGCAAATATTCATACCGTTGCTCTGTATTTTCCTCCCGGGATTAAAACATTGAGCAACCACAACAACCACCGAAACTTGCGCTAAAACTTGTTTGCTTTAAGCAAAACACGACGGAAAAAAAACAGACCCAAAAACCATTTGACGTTTCCCGAATTTTTGGAAACCACTTTATACGGCACACTATCATGCGCCTTTTTCCATTGGCCATTTAAATGCATAAAGAGATTCGGTTGTATGTGTGTGTTCCGAAAGCGGGCTGAGATTTCAGCATTCATCCATACCGTCCGTCCATTTCACAAACCCACCCCATCTTTGACCGCCTGACTCTTGTAAAAACGATTCGGATCGGTTGGCGACAAAGGACTATTTTATCCTGCTTCTTCTCAGTTTCCTCTTCGCTCTCGTTTTCCAACGCACACATACACACGCACCGAACACTATCCCATACTCCAGTCCAGCACCAGTCGGTACTGCAGAAGGAAAATCCGCTTAATGGTGTAAACATTCTGAGACGTTTGCGCCACACAACCAAGCGCCAGACGAACGCGTCTTTCGTCTTTGAATATTTCATACGGTCGCAGCTGTGACCCGACCAAACAAAAAACGTTGGGGAGTTTCGCGCACATTCGTTGTGGCCTGCTGAGGGTAGTGACAGCACACAACAACAAGAAAAACGCAAAGCATCGTGTTCAAAAGCTTTTCCACTCGAAAATTTGATCCCATTCCGTTTTCTCGGTCCAGAGCAAGCTTTTCGGGATGGAACCAATGAAACCAGCGCACGTGTGTGTGTGTGTGTGTGCATTTTTGTATTTTGTTATTGCCAGTTGGAGGCGAAATTTGAGCTGTTTTTGGGGCGATTTTTTGAATGTGTCCCACGGTGCAAAACATTCGCCAGGGTACATAAACTATCAAATGCTCGTACGGATTATTGTGAGACGGAGAGAAATAAAGTGTTTGAATAATAGTAACCATTGTGTGTGTGATTGTGCGTGTGTGTGAGTGTACTTGTGTATGCAAAGTGCTGCTAAAAGAGGTTTCTTTTGCTGGTGTACTGTCTTTGTGTGTGTGTTCGCACTAACAGGCATTTCTTTTGACAACGCATTTGATTATGGTTTAAATAATAAATATTTGCATTGAATTTTCCAAAAATACCAAAATAAGCCAGCTATTCATGTGTTGATAAAGAAGTAAAGGCGCTTTTCATGCTTATGATTCAGTTAATATAAGTATGAAATATTAGAACGAACATTTGTGAGTCTTTAATAAGCTTTATTTACTATTAAATTCAAAAAATTTAGAATGTACATCGCCACTGTGTTGAAAATAAACAGTAAATAAATAAATTTACAAAAATGTCCCATATACAGTATGAAATACACGTTTTCGACCATTATGAAAAGAAAACTAATTGTTTACTTGTTAGATTTAAAATTACTTAAGGTAAGCTTACTTTACTTTAATTACATCAACGTTTACTTGCGAAAGAATATTTGTAAAGAGATTTCACACAATTGACTTTTTCGTGCCTTAGTTTTGTCTGTTTAAATTTAAGAATTTATGAAGATTTAAGCTTTTAAATATGAAAATTTTAGGTAACAGTCAAACAGTCACATCATTTGTACCGAAACAAGTTTACTCTTTCGGGACCGTTTGACAACTGACATGTCATTTTGACAGTTGGTTCGCTAACCGCGCCACAAGCCATTTTTATTTGCGAATAAATGTGTTAAAGCGTTAAGGATTTGCGAAATAAGGCTATGCAACATTGTAAAGCGCAAATCATTAAAATATAAACTATTTAATTGATAATATACTGATATAATTTATTTTAAAATCTTCATAGATGAATTATTAATGCATTGAATCGTAAAATTTGTAGCTTGTTTATAAAAAAAATCTTGATTTGATTATTCTTATGCTTTTTTTTAGTAAAATTGAAAGAAATTTCTTATCCATAACAACGATAATTTAAACAAGCTGCGAATAATTATATTTTAAATAAATGTTTGTTTATACAAATTGCTGTATCATGTATGTATCATGCACACATGCATCGTTATCAAATAAAACCCTTGCACTTTGCACCGAGCCATTATGCACCTATTTTAATTAAATCAAATCTCTTGCTATCCTCAGCTTCCTCTATTACATCCCCTCCGATCCCCCACCCCACCAGCATTGCCCTTCAAATCCCACAAACAAATCCGTCTACCAGGCGTCTCCATTTCGTTCGCCTTGGCATCGAACCGTTGTACAGTCTAACAGTGTTGTAATCTCTTCCTTCCCAGACTGATGATGGTTTAGCGCACACACCATCACACTGTTTCGAAATGTACTTTCTTTCGGTTGCATGCATGCGACTATCGTATCGGATGGCCGTGAAACGGAGAGAGATCGAGCGAGCGAGAAAAAAACTGAACCTTAAAATTCTTTCCCACCTTACAAACGGAACTTGCCCTTGATAGTTTCGACACGGGGGTTTTGTGCATGCATGCAAAAATAGTGTGCATTGGTGCAACAGCAAGCACACACACACATAAAAAAGGCTGACGGGGTAACAAAAGGCGTCGTCCGTTCGGTCCACCGTTTGTGCCAGGGCCGGCGTTAGTTGCGTGGTTAAAATAAACATAAATAACTGTTGCGTTGCGTGGTGCCATCTCTCGGCCACGGCAACTGTTGCTGAACCACTGCCAAAAAAGAGCCCGAATGCCTTAGACCCGGGCCACACAGGGGGAAACCAAATACGGGGAAACAATGGTTTGAAGGGAAAGCTCCTTTCCATTACATTAGATAAATCCTTTCCCGTGCACGGATTCATAAATAAGCCGAAATCCCTTGCGGTGTCGATGATCAATGGAAGTGGCTGACTCGATTTCCGGCTTTCCCTCCTCGCTTTGCTTCACTTCTTACAGCAAGCGGTACCAGTGCTTGGTCAACCACCAAACCGACGGTAAGCTAAGTGCACAGTTGAACGATTTAATTCAATTGCATCCAATCCGAACTGATCCGTAAGATAAGACGCGTGTAAGACTCTTTCATAAATCACCTGGAACTAATCCGATTTGCGAAGGTGAAAGCATGCCCTCACCCTTTGCATGCTCGAGCGCACCCTTATGCCTTGGCCGCACACTTCAACTTAAACCCTGGGATAAGCTGGTGCAGCTGAACAGGTGCGGCTGACAACTAAGTGCAGCTAAATCGATACAATGTTTAATCCCCGAGGGATACCGAAACCAGCTACTGTCCGTCATTTGTTCCTACGACTGCTTCATTAGTTTCAATCGGTTTTGTGGGATTTTCTTGGAGAATGTAGTAAGCGAGTGTTTATACTAAGTTTTCTTTCGATTGTTATTTGTTTGTGAACACTTGTGCTTCTTTATGTAAGTTGATTATAACTTATTGGAAATTCTTAAGATCCAAATTCATGCACGTACATAACATACTTTTGGCAAAACATAATCCATTTTCGCTTTACTAGAACATCGAAAACAACGACCACATACACACGAACTTCAGAATTTGCTAGCTGCACCCTAATGCACACAGAGCTGTCAATTTTCAAACCAACCATAACACTCACACACTCATCCACCAACATATTCAAACCCAAAAAAAAAACTAAACAAAAAAAAACCCCAAACAGACCCAACTTCCAAACTCGACAAATCGGATTAAGTGTATGAGTTAATTTGATTTTATTTATTTTCCGTCAGCTAGCTTGTTTGGTGCTTCGTTTCTTTTTTCCCCCCCCCCCCCCCCCCCTTTTCCCCCCCCCCCCCCCCCCCATACCGGTTTATCCGTGAGGGGAAATTTGCACATACGGTTTGAGCAGCGAGTACAGACGGTACACGGCATCGCGGCAAGGATACAACCATTTTTCCCGCTGGTTGTACGTTATTTTAGTTGTATTTTTGTTTGCGGGTGTTGTTGTTTTAATTATTGACATTCACATGTGTGTGTGTGTGTATGTGTGTGGCACGGTGTGACCATCGCACGCGAAGAAGCTGCGATGCGACATTTTAATGGCGTACGGCTTCGCAACACCGTCACATTCGCGGAGAGGTTTCACTGGTTTTGTCATTACGGTCGGGCTGTTCCGAAACGTGAATATGAATTTTTGGGGAAGTGTTGGAGGCGGTTGCACAAAGAACCGATCGGTTAGGGGGAAGCTAAATGTCACCCATTCTTATTTTATTGTGATGTTTAAATACCTGCTTGATGGGTGTACTTTTGGGGCAAGGCATTGTTGGTGAGTGTGTGTGTGCAGAACGGTAGGACTTTATCGTATGTGCAGAAAGTGCTACGTGCGTTTAATTAACAATAGTTGAATCGGAACACATTTCCTAATTAACGAATGTTAATGCTATAAACAATCTACAAAATTCTGTAGAAAGACTCAAAGGATGATTGACTTAATTTTTTGTATATTTAACAATGGTTTTATAAAGTTTGAAATAGTTATTACATAAAGTTTTAAATGTTATTAGACTTCAATTCCAACATGTCCTGCCGTACGAATTGTTACAGTGCGATTGATTTATAATTTCGTTACAGATTATCAGATGTTTTTATTATTTATTTTTACAGTGAACCTTATTTATTCTCACTATTTGAAAGAAAATTGTGTTAACAATGCAGAAACAAGTCGAACAATTTATTTAAATTAAAATTCACGTTCCACATTTACTTTGAGTTTGAATATTATGGCATGTACATAAAATAAAAAAGTGTATCTTTGCCTTTTCGTCTCATTCTTCTCCTTTTTCTTCTGCCTCCTCTTATTCTTCTCATATGACTATGCAACCTCAAGAGGTTTTGGCATGTCATTTCTGAATTGTCTGATTGTATGATTTAAACGTCCCTTGATAGCAAGCTCTGCCTACAGTAAGACTGTCCAATTGTTATTATTTAGTTAACTTAACCATGTGCAAGACTGACCCTCATCTCCATTTTCAGTAACCTTTTGGAGTGATTGTGTTTGTGATTGTGCCTCAAAATTAAAAATCATCAGACACCAGGCGTCTCCATCGAAATCCTTATTTGTCAGCCTTGGTTATCCTTTATTATAAATTGTTGCCTTATGGAACTATAATTATAAAACAAACAAGATTTACATTCAATTTAATTGCTTTTTTTTTAAACAATACGGCTTACGGCCGTCATATTATAAATTAAATAAAAATAAATGCTATTTTTGTGCAATTCCCGTCTGTGCAATGTAAAATGTTCAAACGTTTGATTATTTATATTTTACATTTCATTTTTGAGTGAAACAACGATTTTTTTTGACGAACAATTCTTATAATATTAGAGAAAGCTTTCTGTATGAGAGCTGCAACCATAAAAATGGTGATTTTTAAATATGATTTCAGTAGCTCAATGTACAATAAATGCTAGCTTAAATAATAAGCTATCAAATATTGACATAGAAATATCCCTTATTTGTATAGTTAACGATTTAATTCATTTAACGAGAATTTCATGTGAAGAAGAATCTCTTAATAAAAACAATAAAATCTTCACACATGAATGAAAATGTTTCAAGACATAATTTTGCGCAGGGTATTTTAATAATTCAAATAAATAAAACAGAAACGCATGCTACTAGTCGAATACTTACGTGTTCTGCATCCGATCGGACTTTCAACTTGGTCCCGCCCCCGTTTGGTCGTGCTAGCGCGTCACAGTTCGTTACCCCCGCGTCGTATCAGCCGTATCTACCGTACCGAAACGGTTGTCACTCTGTTTCGTCTTCCGTAAACCACTCGCTCAACGGTCAACCTTCTGGCCACTGGCAAACACTAAACCAACGCAACACATAAATGGCCCGGAAATGGATCCTGCACGCAGCACCGTTCACCAGCACAAACAAACGGCACAAACACTTTTCACCAGAAAACAACAACAACAAAAACAACCAACACGGACGCAAGGACACGCCACCCCGAAAAACTCGATTCTTTCACTAGCTGCACATCGGCAATGCTCGAAAAACTGCAATCCTAGTTGCCTGTATCGCTCACTCGCTCACTTTCGTGCGCGCTCTCTCTCTAGCTCGCTCGCCCCACAAATATGTTCCACACACTCACACCGGCGTTAATGCTGATGTTGGGTAGAAACTTTCGAAAAACTTTCGTGAGCGGGGATCCGGGTTTGCGTTCTCGCTTACTCACACCGTGACTCTGGGGCGGTATCGATTTCTACCGGATGCTCTGGCTCGTATCCGTCGTTCTAAGTGCGTTTTTTACTTAGAATACTTCTCTAAGCACTTCTTGTATTCTCTCACCGTTTTTTTTTCCACCTACAGACACACGCGATCGTTTAACGGATAAAACTGCGTTGTTTTCTTGAGCTATTTTGTTCGTGATCGTGCCGGCGAAACAAAACTGTAGAAATATTTCCACTTGTTTTGCCAAGAATATTCAACTTCACTCGTCTGTTTTGCTTGGTTTTGTGAATCGTCCTTTCGGGTCAGGATCGTGGCGGCTCGATACGTCTCTCTGCTGGGATGAACTTTTTTTGGCTTCCGATACCGAGCCAATGCGGGGAGCCAAAACTTCACTACACCGAAACCTTACACAACAACATTACCCCATTGCCGAAGTACAGACCGGGCAAGCACACACGCACACCAACCGTTACCCATCTAGAACTTCGCTACGGAACGAACCTACACATATGCACCGAGCACACGCCGAGGACACTTGCTCACAATCGCACCGACGCGCACACACACATTAACACTCACATGCACAAGAGGGTCGTCACACAGTAGTCACCGGTAACTGCCGAAAATTCGACCCGACGGTTGCACACGGTTTGCGAAGAAAATCGGCAACAAGCACAACTTCGACCGCAGACCGGGTTTGCGGCTTTTCAAATTTTTCGCGCTGCGATACCGTCGTTGTTGTTGATGTTGCTGTGTTTCTTTTGGATTGTTGGATGAGAAAGCCACACACAAACACACACACACACACGAAGCGCTGACGGAGTTTCGAAGTTCCTTGTGACAGAACTGTCTAACTGGAAATTGAACCACACTTTACGATCCTTGACGAACGCCACAGCGAGGGTTGAGTTTGATCAACTGTAAATGCACGCATTATTTATTAATTTGATAGAGGAACACACTTTACAGACAAAAGCTTAAACAAGTTCTTAGTACTAGCAAAGTTTTGCGGAGCAATTCTTCATTTGTTCTAGTTGCTTGTGGTATAAAAGTTTATTCCATGGATTCTTTGTTCTCGATTAAAATTAAAATCAGATATAATATAAAACCAAGCCTTCAATAACTATAAATTCAAAGTAAAATGATTCTTAATATTATTATTTATAAACTGTTCGGTGAGAACTTTTCGTTCTGTTGTTACTGAATGTCTAAACAACATAAAAATTTAGAAGAGACGGTATAATTCACAAAATGTCTAAACAACATAAAAATTTAGAAGAGACGGTATAATTCAGATTGATTTGCTGTTTTGATAAATTTCAGATAAAAATATGGTTCAAATAGTCAAACAATTTAACAAATAATTCATTTCAGCCATGCTACAATCGTCCGATCATTAAAGAAAAATTATGGAACTTTTCAAAGAGAATTTCTGAGGATCGAAAATCCTTGTTTAATTTTAAAATATTCGTGCAAAAGTAATGATTCTATTCCAAAATCATTGTTATAGTTGTAAAAATATTATGATGTTGTAGTATGTCGAGGCTTTTTAAGGAAACCATTACAATTTTTAATCTAAGAAGTAAATTTAAAATTGCTTTCTGCCATTATTTGGATTTTGACTTCTTATGTAGTTAACTTCATTTAGAACACAAAAAATGATTCTAGTTCTTCTCCCTCTACAGCCGCAAGTATCAAATTGCAGCTATTTGCGTCTCGTTCACACATCTTGCAGCAAATTATGTAATTCGCAATGCTCGTTTTCACTGACAAGACACACAATTCCGCAACAACAAAAACAAAAGTTACTGTTTCAGTTTCAACTTGAAGTTACGCTCGATCATGTACACACCGAGCGAGTGTGTGTTTGTGTGTATCTACGATGAAATTAATCGCTACTTTATAGCACATTTAGCACATTGCTGTCTAACACTTTGTTAACACTGTTTCTCGTTTGTTTTCTCGAGTTTTTTTGCTGCAACTTAATCAACAATAGGGAAAAGTCCTTTTTTTGCGGAGACAAGAACCACAACACAACGCCGCCACACTAAACTGGTTCTGGATCGGTAGATCTTTGTTCTTCCGTCTTCTTTCTTCCCATAAACACACACACGCATTCGCAGGCACAGACACAGACAATCACAGGCACACGTACACGTTCTTCACTGGTTCCGGCTGTAAGACACGTAGGCCTACCGTTTGTTGCGCATACTACGAACGCCTGCAACGAGTTCCTTCGGCCGACTGAGCGAGTGCCGGTCAGTAACGAGCCAGTAACGTCTAGCGAGTGACGGCTGTATGTGTAACCGTTCGGGTCCTTTTGCTTTCGGCTCGAAAAAAGCAAGACCCGAACCGATGGTAACCCACAACCAACACCGGGAATGGTAGTAAGGATGTTGATGGAGGATGGTAGATCATGGCATTGTGTAGGGGAGCGAATAACGATGCAACACTACGGCACACTAGGACACTAATTTCGCTGAAAACTTCACTAAACCAATCGTACTACTATTATATTTTCGAAAAAGAAAGAAAGCTTAATCCCTTTTGCTTACTCGTAACTACACAAAACGTCCAACCGAGACCGTACGTACCGCGTACCAGCGTACCGCCGATGTGGATGTTTTTCCGGTGAAAATCCGCAACGAACTGAGCGTACTGGCGAATGCGCTAGCAAGTAACTGCACAAAAAATCGGACGAGATCACGAACGCGAGTTACCCGCTCGTTATGCAGGGGCTCGATCGAGATGAGTGAGACGGTGCCGAACTCCCCTACCATCGGGCAGCTGAGTGGCACGTGGTGAGTGACGCTTTGAGTGTACGGCCATAAACCATTGATTAGAGAAACAGAAAAATAAAACTGTGTCGCAAAATTACCTTCACGCGAATTTGCTCGGTGGTTCATTTCGCTGCGTTTAGAGGGCGCTGCGTACACTCGAGAGATTTACATTCTCAACTACCTTCTTCGCAACTCTCTCGCTCTCGAAAATCGAAACAAAGGGTAACTCAGACCGTGCAAAAGGTGAGCTCCATCAGGAGAAACGTCACTCACTATTGACATTACAGCACGCGCCGTCGGAAAAATGCGAATTGCGACAACATGGCGCATGCACCCCAGAGCGTGATGATGACCCCCCTCATTTCAACTAGTTCCCCGGTTTTCCCGATCGCTTTCCCCCCTCCATACTGTTTTTTCGTCACAAACGAAACCGATCTGCCGCATATGATTTTGTCCACGGAAAAGCACGAAAAACCGGCATACCGGGTACACACACACACACTCGGAAACTGTCGTGTGGCGACACGGCTTGTTGATTGTTGTCCGTTTACGGTCGCTGTGTAGCAAGCAAGAAAAGTGACTTTTGAGCGGAAAGTTAACGGTGAAGCTTTCGGTCCCCTTATTGAAGCTTTTCCACTACCTAAGTGTGTGTGCTCCTGATGTATTTTACTTTGTTTTTACCGGCGCTTTGGTGTGTCTTTTTGTAGCGCAGCGATAAAATATTAACGATGCACAGGAGAGAGAGACAGACCACGAGCGAAAACAATCGCGAAGGAGAAAATAGAAAATCGCCCCTTCACACACAGTTGCATTTTCCACAATCGATTCGATAAAAACAGCACGGATAGTAATATCGATGTGCAAGCAAGCGAATGGAAACATAAAAACAAACCAGGGAAACCCTTTTTGCGAATCGGAATGCCATCGTAAAGGTTGGGTTGGGTGTGAAAACTATTGAAAAGTAACACAAACTATCAACGCCTCCCTGCACGCCTGACCTGCCACCGGGATGCCACGAGGATCGGTAACACAGAGCGGTTTCTCTTCCTTTTTTTGGTCGTTACATCCATTCACCGGTGGAAATGGTTTCCTTCTTGGCTGTGGACGGAAATTGATTGGAAAGTTGAAACAAGAAGTAGAACAACTTTGACGTTTGTTACGGTTTCAAATGCTTCCCTTAATGCGTTTGCTCGTCCAAGTTGTTGAAGCTTTTTCATAAGTATGTGTGTGTGTGTTACCACCATCTGTCAATTTTGCTTAATTCTATCTTTTCCTTTTCTTTGTGGGCATTGAAATTTGTCAGATGTTTTTTATGATAAAAGGTTTAGATTTAAAAGGTTTTTAGATGTCGACTAGAAATTTTCATTTTATCAACTTCGTCTTCTTAAGATTTTGTTGAAACAGGGTATAGCCTTCTATGCAGATGGGGAACTATTGTTCTCCCCACATTTTCAAAGATTTATTGCTTCTTTTAGGCTTACAACTGAGTCCTAAGACTACTCGAGAGTCATCTGCTCGTTGTGGAATCTGTTGTTTTTATACTTGGTATGTTTGGCAGTTAGATTTTATTTATTATTATATGTAGATGCGTTAGCGGCACCGGTCTTCACACGGTAGGACCGGGGTTCAAGTCTCATCTGGGCAGAGCTTAACGCTCTGGAGCTTAAAAGAACATGATTACTTTCTGTAAAAAAAAGAAGTAAGCATTTTTAGGATAGTCAAAATATTATAATTTGCAGAAAAATCGTTAAAATAATCCTAAAATTTTCCATCAAATTAAAGTAAATACAAAATAGTATTTAACAAACCTTGAAAAGCACCTGTTTTTAAGAATAAAACCGAACATTAAACATCAAATAATTTTTTATATTTTTTTTACATTAAAAACGTTAATTTCGAACTTTTGACATACATGTTTTCTAATTCACTTATTTATTAATTTATTAATTAATTTATACCTTGTAATTATTAATTATGATTATTTATTAATTTCCAATTGAATCACCACTCGCGGTGGTGAAAACAAGGCGTCCAGCCGTATATATTGGAATTTAAATAATTAAAATAAGTATTTATGAATTTAGCAAAAACAAAGGGGCCAATTGCCAAAATATAAAACATGTTGTTTAATATTTTATTATTTTTTTACCTATTTCAATTTTTTCTAACCTATCCAAATCCATTTCTTAGTGTCAAACACGAGTATATAGCATTACGATTCTTATAAATGCATAATAAGTAAAAAAAACTATTCATACATTTATGTTACGTACTGTAAAACTTTTTTTTTCATTTTTCAAAGATTTCTAAAAATGCTGCACCATTTTTTTAATACAACTTTATGAATGAACTAATTTGCGTTCCACCTAGTTTGAACGCTGGCATGAAAGTTTTCGTTTCTATAAGCAATAATTTACACCTCAACGCGTCACACGTAAGCAGCTATATTGATTAACATTCTACCTACCGTAAGGTACCGAACTTTCATTAGCTCCTACCTCAGAATAAGTGATGGATTAAACAGTTATCCCGTTTGTACGGGAGTGCCTGGCTTGTACACCGTGGGCGAAAATACAGGCTTTTCATTGTTCTCCTCTGGCCATTAACGCACAGGATTAATAAAAAGCAACCGAGAGCAGCTATTCAGGTAACAAATCGAATTAGAAATTTACATCCTGAATAAACACGGTACTCTTTTGTTACCGGCCAGTAATAAATAGAAATGATACAATCCCTCGAGTACCATGTTTCGAGGTTCTCTCTGTGTAGGCGACCGTAGGCGAATCGTGATCGTGATTGTGGTTGGTTTTAGTTCTATCTTAAAATAAATCCTACCACAGCAACAAACAAAAAAACTAGGCCCATCTCCTAATCCGATTCCAGCGCCAGAGCACTGGAGCTTTCGTTCCCAGGGAACGAATGAACGAATGTTCCCGAAATAAATATCGATTTTGACGATGTTGGGACTTTTAATTGCTTTCGAGCGTTCCCAACCACTGGGAGGAACTGGCATCGGGGGAGAAACAGTGACAGACGGCAGGCAGGCACACCGGTGAATGTTAACGTGTGTTATTAAATTAAGCCTGAGCGCTCACCGAATAGGAATGGTACGGTACAGTTTCTTGATTGCCACATCCTGCAGTCCCGATTTTGTCCCGAAACAGGAAAAAGGATACGTATGATAAAATCCATGTGCGATTGAAGCAACAGTAGAGCAAGAGATGCAACACAAAAAAAAGGCTCCACTCGGAGCTCATGGGACGGTTGAAAACGTTTTGCAATGGGCGCACGGTAAATGCGGGACACGTAGCGAATGGCAAAACGGACGAACGTACGAACGCTTCCGGATGATAAAGTGTGTGTGTGTGTCGCACACCGCTGGCAGTTGCAGTCGATCGACGTGAATGGGTATTGTTATCCGCTGGGTGTTATTGTAAATGGTTAACGCTAACGATTAAGGTAATTGCTATCGTTCGTGTGTTTATATTCGTTGGGTAAGTTGGTTTGGAAAGTTAGGGGCGCAGTATGTGAGAGTGCAGTGTTTTGCAGTACAATTTTGATGTGCAAATCACATTACGTGATTTTAGATTAGAAGTCGTTTGGAAAGGATGAGATACGGTTGCTATTTTGATCCCTTTCTGTGTAGTTTTACAAGGCAGATCTAGATACACTTTTTAATTACTGAAATCTAGGTCAAATATATAAATAATGCAGCTCATAAACTCTACGATGACTGCTTTAGTTCTAGGAGGAATCTTGATATAATGAAACGTCTTGTTGGTTAAAAGATCTGCTCTGCTATTTGATCAGGTCATCGCAAAAGTATTAGTAGGTGTTAAGGTCACCATCAGCCAAGATTCATAGAGCTGCAGACGTTCTTCATAACAAATGCTTTCCAGAAAATCATAGATTCCGTTCTCTGTTGCGAGAACAAATATTGGATGGTCGGCGTCGCATATCTCGTTGATCGTAGATCTTATTCCCAGTCCGTAACTTGATTTTGAACTTCTTCTTGATTACATTATTTAAGGTTTACTCCTGTCATTCGCCCACGTGTCTTTCGATTACGATCCTCTCTATGTGTTTCAACACAGCGCACGCTGTAGAACTTTTCGTGCTTGTGTCATCCATACATTCTATTCCTCGTTCTATTCCTATTTTCACTTCAATATTTGCCATTATTTTGCCCTCGTCTCGTATCTGATTCCTGAAGTAGTTTCTTATACACTTTGATTCGTTGTATCTATTGTATCTATGTTAACTATAATTTCTTTGTAATGTCAGTCGTAAACTTAAATAACATAGAAATGTATGGTCTTTCTTTGTGAATTTGCCTGATCTTAAGCAACTAATAGATCTGTTCAGTACTACAATCTCAAATATTCTACGCTTGAGTTTTGATTTTCTTGACTTTATTGTACCTCTAGTTGAATAGTGAACGGATTAGTCCGAGTAGTATTAAATTCCTGATTCTGTCATGAAAAAGTCAGCTACTACTCTTGGTACCCCTACTACTCACTCTCGACGATCGTGAGCCCCTTTGTTCTTCAGATATGTTTTAAACGAGCGGTGTACTCATCGACAAAAGATTGATGTTCGAGAAATAGCGAGGAGCAGTTTATGTATAAAAAACGCTATATTGTTCGTTGATTCGATCGCTGTTAGGGTCCGACGAGGGCTTTGTCGTGACTCAAATCTATCCAATGTTGGTGCTTGAGATCGTCCTCTAGAGTACAAGACCAAGTGTATGCTTCTTGTGCTACCGCTTCTTGACGACCGTATACACCATACCCGACAGATCTTGGTGGTAGAAGCAAATATTGGTGACAAATAAATAAAGAGGTGGCTCAGCGCACCTCTTGTCGAGCGCACCTGTCAGGAACTGTATCTATCGATTCTTCAATGTAGCCACTGAAGCGTTTAAACCAGGATTTCAATGGCAGAATAAAGAGATTGGGGCGGCCCGTTGGTAGATGCGACAGCGGCGCCGGTCTTCACACGGCAGGACCGGGTCTTCAAGTCTCATCTGGGCCGTTCCCCCATAGTGAGGACTGACTATCCAACTATGCGGTAACAAAATAAGTCTAGTAAGCCAGAAATGGCAAGCATGACCTTAGAGGTCGTTAGGCTGGTGTCAGTGCATTAAAGAGATTAGAGAAAGCTTCATGTTTACATATCCATTGGATCGCCAGCATGACCTAGCAGATTGATAAGCCAATCGTCTACAAAACTTTCCTCGCGATTGCATTCAGAAAGCTCTTTTTAATCTAAGAGAATATAAATAAAAATTGAATAAGACTTGTTATATGCTCACCATTGAATAAGTGTAGTCTACTTGAACTTCTGACGAAAAAAGAAAAGATGCAATTACAGGCTTAAACTTTCTCATAACAACTTCAAGCAGTAACAGAAAAAGAGATTTTTTTCTTATTACTTTGGTTAAGATTTATAAACGATCACTAGTGTTTCAAGTTTTTTTTTATTCATGTAGAACGGCCTGGCCGTATTGCTTATTCTACATTACAAATAAGGACTTATTCTAAATTACAAACATACAATTCACATAGGTTGGGAGACATTTCCTTCTTCCAACCGTGAAAAGGCACCTTATCCCGGGTGTGCTCGGTTAGTGTTTCAAGTCTTATGAGTCAATTCAAAACAGAATTAAGACAATATTTCAACAGCTTTAATAACTTTTCCTTTAACTACATCTTAAAAGAACAACATTACGAATTGAAATCGTTTTCTGAATAAATAAGAGAGTGACATAAGCAGTTTGAACAAATCAAACAACAAATAACATCAACCAATTGGTTGATTTTCATATCTCCCAATTCACTAACCTGATTGCAGTGCCTTTATTTTTCCCTAATGCCCACCGCAAACCGAAACACACCCGCTGCATAAGCTATTTATTTTTGCACTGATTGATTTATAAGGCACGCCGATTTGCTGCATACCGCACCGCATTAAATTGTGCCCTCACACCCTATCACACCACCCAACAGCTATCCCAGAGCAGCTGAAAAACTTTAGCACGAACCACCATTTAGCTTTCTGATTGGCAGGCAGTCAAATTTAATTCCCAACCAATTTGTATGACAGCCGACCGACCGGGTATACAGGTTATTGAATGGTTGTAAAATATGCATCGGCCCACGGCAACGTGCTGAACGCGCTAGGCAAACTGTTGCTGGTGTTTTGTTTGTGAAGTGGAATAAAAGAAAGAGGACATAAACCATTAACCAGAAAGAAAAAGGGCGAAATATGTTTAAAGACAGGTGTCAATTGCTAGGAAGAAGAATGTTTTTAGGATTGTTTATAGCCAAAAGAATGAAAAGCTTTAGCTAAGGTGATATAAAATGCAACCAACCAGTGCAACCCATTGGCCTGACTCGTTCCTTTGCTGTTTCGATTCGATGGAAAAATCGGTGCGCGTTTTTTTCTTTTTCGTTTCGGTGTGGACTCAATTGATGCATTTATAAACGGGCGACTGAATGGCGCTCGGTATGAAAAATCGTTACAAACTAAACGCTACCCAACCGTCAGCTGTTTGCTTTTCCACGAAATGGCGCTATTATTGCTCTCTTTCTTTCTCCGGGACATTATTGCTCTAAAATAGCTTTATCCCTGGTTTGGTAGACCGATCGGTGTCATGTATGAAAATTTTATTCCGGGTTTTTTTGTATCAAAAAAAGTTTAAAATTACAGTTGCAACAGAATACCGGAGAGTGCAGCAACAATTTTCCATTATTGTTTTCGCGTCCAAGGCCAACCACAAACACTGCCCTAATGTTCCAGTAAGGGTGAAAAACATCCATCGCATTTCCTTTAACACTTCGTCCGTCCCGGTTGGTCACCCTGCCACCCGTTTCCCATTTGAAGCACCGATTTTCCGGACCACTAGAACCGAATGTTGGCGTGCGTTAGGCTCGTTACACACGTTATTCGTTCGCATGTTGGGCAAAATATAATTTCTCCTACCGCTACCCGAAGAGCGATGACGAATCGTGCCAGCACGGAACAAGATACCTGGAAACCTTGACCCTTTGGCGGTGGCAGAAGTGTATAAGGGGGGGTTCGGAAGAACAACAAGCGACCTCACCAACACACACACACACACGCAGAACATAAACGGGCCAAAAGACCTATCATAACGAGCAGAGAACGTAGGTCGGGCGAGGTCGTGAATTTCCATTCGAAAAAATAAAATGGACGGAGCCATTTATGGTAGGCGCCGTACAACGTCCACTCTGATTCTTTGGGTTGTTTACTCCTCCCGCCCCCTTTCCTCCTTTCCCCACCTCCCTCACCCCTTTTTCTGGACTTCCGTTTACTGGCACCGATCGAAGGACTGTTGGCAGCGTGGTGCACAGGACGAGCGAAATGTGATTATAATTCATCCAAAAAACCGTTGAACTTGCTTGCTTCGGGTGTCATGTTACCGGTCGCTTCGGGCATGATTCGGTATTTCATTAGGTTCCGATAACCGGCGGGTTGGGCTTTCATTTCCGGGTTACGTATGCAAGAAATCGTATCGTATTGTGGGTAGCAAAATGACAAAGTTGGTTTTTCGGTCGTTGCCGTCGGAAGAAGGGCTTTTAAATTGATAGGTTTATCGGAGGACTAGAATGTTTACTGTTTCATATGTTGCACTTAATGAAATGGTTGAGGCAATTCAGAACCAAATATTGATCACATTTTATCAAAAATGCCAACTAAAGTGAAGCTAAAAAAGATAAATAATTAGATCACATTTTGCTCGAGCCGATCAAGAAGAATTTTACTAAAGTTGTTCCATTCGGTCCTTGGAGGCCTTATGAGAATTATTTCACGTCTTAGTCCTTGCTGTTTGCTAAAATTTGCTATTTCCTAGCCCAGAATATCGTGAAGACCTAGCAATTAGCACAAATTCCACAGCTGAATAACTGCACAGTTGTATCACAGAGTTGCAAAATTCTTCTAATTGAATGCAAGATGCCACTATATGTTTGCAAAGTTTCAAAACAGGCTTGTAGGATCAATTTATAATTTGGCTTTACATTCTAATTCTTCTAAATAGTAATAATGATAATCAAACCTACAGTGAAGGACATTACAATAAGACCACCTTTACATGTATATCCGATGTTACGAACTTCTACTTTCTAAATCTAATCTCTTTAAAAAAATGTTGAAGTAAATGAAAAATAAAGTAGAAATTCTCGAAACTAAATTTGTTGATCAATCTCCAAGTGTCCTTAAAGCCTTAATCTTAATCATAGGAGATCATGCCATCTTTCGAATGATGTATAGGCTTAGGTCTTATCATTTCCTATTGGGCTTCTTCCTATGGATCATCTTCTATAGTCTGATCATGACTAAGAGGCTTAAATCTCCAAGCTCCAGATCACCAAACGCACTCATTAATACGTTAAAGATCCTAGCTACGATATGGACTTGGCAGATCCAACTTCTATATACTTGACAGCGAAAAGTCCGTGTACACCCGGGATAAGGCGTCCTTCAACGGTTCGGAGTAGTACACGTCTCCCAACAAAAATACTAGGTATATTATTTGATAAATTAGTTCCAAACGGTATTGCCAAACCACCGAAAAATTTATGAACGGTCTTATTTTCATCTGAATGGCAACAAAGAATTAAGCATCAAGATTCAATGATAGGATAATTTTCATTAAATGATGTCATCTTAACGACATCATCTTATTCTATTAGCCGTCACTGTATGGCATATAGATCGCCGTAGATCACACGAACTTCAATAAAATTTTTGCTTAGTTCTGTGATCATCGGAAGCAATGAATTGTATCTTGTTTTTTTACCTTTCAAAGTGTAAAACTTAGTTTATTTAGTAATCTTCTAAAGGAATAACGTCATAAGAACGTGATAACGCCACAACAACATTTTTACCGATAAATAAAAGCATCAGTCTTTAAGAAACACTTCCACAACGTTACTTTGTACTAACAAACATGTTACCTAGTTTGGTTAACCCCACAGTCGATAGAAATCTTCACTCAATTTAGTGAACCTAACACCGACTGTAATAAGTCAGCTGCCCATTCGTTTTATGGGAACAATTTCGCGCAGAATAACTTCTTATTTGTTGCACCCCCGGTATGATCCACATTGCATACTGATATTGCTACAAAATGAAAATAAATATGCTCCAACACTGGCAACTCCTGGCTGGCAGGTAAAACCAACATGCTCACACACCGACCGAGAACCAAAAAAACCATAAGCCGGTGGTTTTGTTTCCCGACGGTAGGTAGTCCCAAGCGTACCAACAACAACCGACGCTCGATATCGGCTCCAATTTTTCGACGGGAGCGTTATATCGACACCCCTTTGGACTTCGATTCTTGCTGCGGGCAAGAAAGGTCGAGGCTTAAGACCCTTTCGGCCGTGGCTCGGGGTAAAGAACGCGAGCGGTACATCAGGTTGGGTTTGGAATTATCATCGGTTTCTTGCCCGGGAGGCTCCCTAACCGTGGCCAAAGCACTATAAAAAGGGAAGTCGATAATCGATATCTTTCCGGGTGCACACACACACACGATAGATACGTGCCTGAACATACCGACACACGTCAGCCAGCAATCAACGAGCACAGCGAATCTGCAGGAAGCCCAGGGAATCAATCGATCGAAACGAAAGCGGAAGCAAAACTCAATCACAGCACCTCGGATTCGGTTACATAATCGGGGCCAGCATGCTTCGTTCCTTGGCCCGATGCAAGTCGTATTTGATTTCGTTTAGTTTTGCTATCCTGTTTTTTTCGGTCCTCCCTTCGAGCGTTTGTTCCCTACAACAAATGAATGAGCCCTTACACTATATGCACAAGAATGACGGACGATGCTTGACGAAAAATAGTACGAAATTGGCTTCGTTCTTTTTTCTTGGAGCTACGTTTGTTTACCGGTTCGTTCGAAAAGGATTTCACACTATGGCACATGGTTTGTTGTGCTTGAATTAACTAATGTACTCGTTTTTTTTATAGATCCTTCGAGTAAAAAATCAATATGTTTTGAATGGACATATAAAATAGGTAATAATGATGTAGCAGATCAAAACCCTAATAGACTACTTACCTCATTACATATTTAGGACTGGATTGTTAAGTATTAAATTTTAAGGATAGTGTAAGGTAATAGTGTATTAATTTTTTAAGGTAGCTTTAGAATTTATTTTCTCTTTTTTAATCCTTATATGATGGGTTTGTTTTTAGAAGTTTTACCCAAAGTAAAATTCTTTCAACTCTCTTAATAAATCCGAAATGCATCAAGAAACAAAAATTCTCAATTATCGCGTTAACCGATTAAAATTCAACGCGTGTTATAAAAAAAATATATAAAAACAAACAAAATCATGTATCTTCAATACATAACATATTAAAACATTGAAGCAATTAATAAAAAAAAAATAAGCCAAAGAAATAAAAATAACTGTAATCTATGTGCTATTTATGTAATTTAAAAAAACATGAAATTATTAAAATAAACGTAAACAACTAATTGCAAAAAAAACATAAATATTTAAAATGTAAATTCAATGATGAAAGTAAAACATATAATTTTTTATACAGAAATCCTTCGTCATTCTTTGTTATAATTGTTTAAATGTAATTTGGTACATTGTTGTCTCTAATTCAAAGCACATTTGTAAATAAATGTTTTATAAAAAAAATCTTGTAAAACAAACTAAATCTAAAAACAAACACTTTTGTTTGTATAATGAATAGTTTACTTAGCATTTAAAATATTTTACTAAAAGTTGTTTTTTGCACCTTTGCAAACAAAAAATAAACTTAAAGCAGTAGATGAAAATTGTGTATGAAAAAAACCGAGCCTTATAAGATATTGAATACCTCTTTCACTGACTTGTTTATTTGAAAAACAGAGCCAAAACTGTTCATATGTTGCTATTTTTCTATATTTAACAATTAAGTGTAGAAAATAACAAAACAAACTAAATTTTTCAAATATTTAACCATTTTCCAATCGGTTTATTTGGCTTAATTTGTAATCTGATCAGCTATTTAGGCAAAAAATATTAAATTATCAGTTTCTTCATTTATTTAAACTAAATCGTGGATATGTTCCTTTCATATCTTAAATATTATTCATTTCGTTAGTTACACTAAAATTGTCTTTAGGTTTAAAAGTTTCATTTCTTTATGCTTAACAATTCAGAATAAAATGTGTAATGATGCATAACTTCCTGAACTATTATTTGTAACACAACAACCACACCCTTGAATTCCACTGTCAAGGATAATTATAAAGAAAATTTCGAGTCGGTTAAATTGTTTAAATAACACTGAATCAAATGAAGAATATAGCGATTTAAAAAATGTGTTTAGGAGTTTAAAGAACTGGGTGCACCCAAATTCATAAAAATAATTTTAACAGAAAACTGAACAAAAGTATGCTCAAAGTGCATTCGTATATTTTGTTTTCGTGAATGAACGCCCAACCTAAAGCGCCCAAAAGTATGCAAAGCTGAATAAATTCCATTCGAATAATCCCTCCAAAACAATCTCCACCCTATCTCTGGCGCACGCTTATGATGCTACTCAGAATAAAAATGATGCGGGACCAATTGATCGTCACTGCAAAGCGTACTACATTTCATGTGCAGCATGATCTTCAATTTTCAGGGTAATGCTAATCAACGACAAGAATGTTAACCTTCATTTTCTGCAAAACACTATTCGCACAACAAAATCCCAATCGATGGAATTTACTAGCTTTACCATTCCGGCCAAACTCGTTAAATAACGCGTTCAACAATATTTGATTGCCTAACGGGTGAGGTTGTTTGGGGCACCTGAGGCACCCCATTACCCGAAACTGCACCAAAGCAACGCCACCATGCGGGACCAATTCGATGAACGACCGAAACGGAACCGAAGCATTCGACAATTCGCAAATGTGCAATTGCAGAATCGAGTGGCTGTGCTTGGGCCAAGGAGAAGGTTAGGCGTTAATGCCGGTTTCAGTCGTGCCGCGGGTACAATTAAAGCGGGCTCTCTCTCTCTCCGTTCGGTCGCGGAAAGGTGATGATATTGGCATTTGCCCACCGATAAGGCAGCATTCGACATCATCGGTCGCGATGCATTTGTCATTTGTGTCAACGATTAAGTTCACGGCTTTACCGTTCCGGTTCCCGATAAGGACCGACCGACTCGGGTGAGCTCGTAATGGCAGAATCAGATGACTCGAGGGCACACGGAATGGTTACCCTTCGGAAATGAGGTAACGCGCGCTCTGCAAGATGGAACTACGGTACGGTACGGTCGACAGTTAGGGGGCCCATTTGGGGCCCAATTTGAATTGTCATTGAGCGCATTCGGGGCAATCGGTGGTAATTAGCTTAATAGCATAAGAAGAAAACATGAAATTGGTTCTCGGTTAAGAAGTTCGTCTGAGTTGGAAATGCTTTTAAGTAGAAGTGATGTGTAAGAGAAGGAGAATTTTAACTATGTGTAACTAAGTTTTAAATATTCAAAGTTGAAGCTGAAGCCTCAAGCATCTGAGAGTGTCCACGATTTTCTGTCAAACACCGTGAATAGCACAAGAACCTCGTCTGTTGTAAAACTCAAAATCATTCCTTAAATCAGGCCAATCATCATCCATCGTCTACGGAATTGTGCACCATTACCGAAGATAAATCGAACAATCGTGCATATTTTCCTGGTGGTAAGCAAGCACTCCGGCACACCGCCACATCGCTGCTTTACACACTCTATCATTAAATCTATTACGTATTTCAATCACGTGCACACCGACCACCGGGAACCGAGAAATCATCCATTTATCTACTTTGCTGGGATGTTTCGTTGCTTTACGGCAGGGCGAAATAAAATTCCACTCGAAACTGCTCAAAAATTCATTTTTCTTATAAAATAACAATGAATTACTTCCAGCGCTGGGAAACACCACAATCCGGGTGCGTTTTACGATTGGCCAATAAAAGGAAAAACTAAATTTCTATGCACTACGGAGTAAGATTTTGTTTCTTTTCCCTTTAAAACAAAAAAATAAACCAGTTCTTTTTATAGAAAATGCGCAGCAACGACGTAAAATCTATAGTTTCCGACAAAGTACGCTGTAGCAAGCAGAAAACCAAGACGAGAACAAAAAAACCCAGAAGGAATCAGTCAGAACTATTAGGTTGGTTGGCAGAAACATGGAAACACATTTTCCAGTGGTAATAAAATAAAAGCGAAGAGTTCACTCGCTCTCACACACACACACACACATACCGAGTTCCGAACCAATGGAGGAAAAGGAAAATCAAAATTGAAATAAATTCATACGGCTTATGGTGTTTCCTTGTAGCGTCGTAGCGCAAAGCTTCCCGTCCTGATGCTGATCGACATCGTCACCGAGTCGAGTCATAAAGTTCGATGAGTTGGCTTTAGGTTTCGAGTTTCGGCTTTCACTCAAATAAAACCGTCCACCGCACAATACGGGTTCACGAGTTCCCGGTTCACCCAGGATCGCTTTGACGCAGCGACCCTCACCTGCGGCCTCTGGCGAGTTAAAGTTTTTCCACCTTAAAGTGAACGTCGATCCGATGGCTTGGGTGGACTTTTTTCGGAGGTTTTGTTTGGGAGCCTTCTTCGAACGTAAGCGCAACGAAACACACATAAACTGTATATTTAATCAATTTCTTTGCTGGTAACGAACGGCGTTCTGCTTACGAGTGTGTTTCATTCGCCATTCGTTTGCCGGGGCCAAGTGAGGGAGGTCACGAACAATGTGCAAACATGGGCACGCATTTCCGATGGTTGATCTTGTTGATAACGCTTTTCCTTTCGGTGGTAAATATGGTAGAGAAAATGGAGCAAGAGGAACACTAAAGTGTTTAAGATTGTGCGTTACTTTTAAAGAAAGGAACGGATGTGCTTTCGATGGAAAGAACTAATTTAAAATAAAATGAGGTATAAAGCAATTAAGATCTCTTCTGTAACTAAAAACAAATAGCTTTATTTCCCAGAACACAACAAATCGAATTGTTGTAGTCAATCTTGCCTTTTTCTAATCTTGCTCTTGAAAGTACAATTGTTTATGGAACAAGTAGTTCATACATTCGATTCAGAACATAGCATCTCTGCTGTTCAAAATGTTGGTCCATTTATTGTGTACTAGGAACAATGTGACCGTGGCTCACTCTGTGTTCGCTCTTGCAATATAAAACTCTTGAAAGCTTACGACTGAGATACTGAGTTCAGACTGAGTTTAGTACCAGCTCAGCTGTCACTTTATGTAAACAAACCAAAATGAGAGAGCCGATGCTTGGAGAGGGACATATGGCCTAAGTTGCCGGTCTCTTAAGTTACCGTGATTAGTTGTGGTTACTTGTAGAAGGCCCAGGAAGCTGGATTCTACAGGCGGACCAAATAGGAATCACACAGAACAAGAAGAAGAAGATGCTTGGAGAAAAGCACGCTTTTGTTTATTTCATTATAAATATTACGATCAGAATTACGGTTATTAATCGATAATTATATTATTAATGAAAGTAACTCCAGAATTCCCTGCAAAAGAAACCTTATATTTGTTCCAAACGTTTCCGCTTGCTTTCCGCTGGTAGACTGTAGGTTGTTGAGTGGTTTTCATGTTAGGATGGAATATTTGCATGCATGTTTTTGTGAATATTGATCAACAAAATTCAATTGCGTTCGATGCAGTTAAGAAACAATAATTATCGCTAGCGATAAAAACGACAATCAGAAAGCAAATCAAACGTATCGGTGAAATTTTACCAGTTTTGGAACTGAAACTACAGCGATTCATACATATTCTACTCAATTTGGCTTGAAATTTATTAGCAAGTGGGTCATTGATGCCCGAGACCAGTTTTTTGAAGAGTTGCAATTGAAAAATGCTACTAAGAATCCATACAAACTGACCAATAATTGATCATCGTCTCGGAGGCTTCGAAGAAAGAAAGATCTTTTGACTTTCTACGACACGATAAATTTGATCAATATCCTGAACTTCGGATGTATTAATGATATTTTTCAAATAGTTTTCCTGTCTTCTTTTTCGATCAATAATGTAGGATCCAAAACCAAAAAACTTGTCGCAGTTCAGATTTCAAATGTCAAACGTGTCCTTAGGAGATAGCAGAACAGCTCAACAACTAGTCAGAATTGAATGATTTGAAAATTCCACAAAATGGTAAAATCGCTGTAGATATTTTATTCCATTTTCTAGAGGCGATGAAGCATCGTCTGCGACAGTATGTGAACCTAGACGTTAGGCAAGGAATGCAGTTATTCAGTACACAAAGCGGCTATTGTAAGATTACCAGTAGATTGTCTAGACAACGCGAGCGATCATGACTCTTCCAACGCCTTTATGATTGAGACGTCATGATATTGACTTTATATCTGGCTTTGACTACTGAACTTGCCAATACTATTTTTGAGGTCATAGCTGTGGATGCAATCAGTAGATACTCTGTAGTCACTGGAAGGGTCTTAGTTTATTATTACCACGTGAAAATGTATTCGCCGAAATTTACTGTGTCTATAACGATAACCACAATTTCTCTTGTAACACTTATCGTTTTTATCAAGTAATTTATCGACTTGACAATCTCACGTGTTTTTAGTAGCTTCGGAACTACTAACTACAAAAAACTTCACGTTCAGAAATAGTTCTCTTTTGCATATTCTGCTGTGTTGTTATCTACTACTTTGTGAACACGTGCCAACTTCCATGCAACAGAAACTATCGAGTCCAACGACGACATTCGATTCTAACCTTTCATGACATGCATAAAGCTTGTTGTCACACCTATACACCACCGTCAACCTTTTCCAGAACCAATTCTCTCTCCGGTCACGCCATCCCAATGTTGGACATTGATGTTTTATCGATAAACAAGTGCCCTTTTTCGTCACACAAAAAACAATTGCACCGCATCGAACCCATCAAAACCCATCACGGGTGATTGTTTGGAACGGAGAGGAGTTTTATTGAAATACACCTGCATGACATCAACTTGTCATTAGCAGAGGGAAAAAAGAGAACAAAGAAAAACCCCATACACTTCAGACCCTATTTTCACGTAAAGAACGAATGTGAAAACAAATCAATGTGCAGTTTGATTAGCTGCGAAAACTGCAGTAACTCGTGCTCGGAAAAGCGGGGTTTATGGAATGGAAAATGTCTCTATTTTTAGCGACCCAGTGTTTCCCTGCATGACCTACCGCATCCGTTCCGCGCTTGCCGCTATTTGCAGCCGTTAGAATAAACAGTTCGAACCGGAAAATTTTAACCCAAAGATGACCACTCGCACAGTTTCACTCTAGCTTCGATATAGACGTGGCCTTTGTGGGAAAGAAATAAATCTTCGCCGGAACACAGCTTCACGTGCGTTACTTCCAATTTCAAAACTTTAAATTAAACAGTGTGTGGGTTGTTCGATTGGTAGTAGTAGTAGCAGTAGGTCGAGGCTGCAGACAACCTAGACTATTTATAGCCCTTCCGAAAACGACTACCGGGAGGCTCTCTTTGCCGGATGCCGCCTTGCATCGGCGTCAGGTGGGTCAGGAGATTTTTATTTACACATTCACCGCCGAAACACAAACAAACCATTCACATGTAATGGTGGATCAGTTTGGAGCGGTTAAAGTTGAATGGATTGTTTTTTTTTCGTGGTGATTTCGTCACTGCTGACAATCGCTGCCAGGAGCAAACGGTGCAGTGAGTACCTATAGACTAGGTAATAAAACTATATTGAGTTGATAGAGTAACGATTTGAAGGATATAAAGACCTTTATTTTGTAAGTAATAGCAAAGCAAATAGTAAATTTACAAAATCTAATTTTTAAATTGATTGCTCGCTGATATAAAAACCCAACTAGCCTAAACTAATGATCGAATATTCACAGTTTATCATTGAAATAACCATAAAGGTACATTAATGTAATTCCGTCTCAAAAACGACCTAACACCATCGTTTTTATTTCTGACAATAAACAAAACAAACCATTTCCACCGATTATAAATTGCACCGTTTAAACATCACCTTCGTCATACTCAGACAGAAAGGCAGCGTAAATCAACAAACTAATGAGTGCCGTTTCGCTTTCCCGGATAGGAAACATCACTTCATTGCCCATTCCTACTCCCGGTAGCCCATAGCCCCGGCACTAAATGAGATGTTCGAAGCGTAAATAAATTGGTCGTTTATGTGCTAAATATTTTGGTCACAATAAATTGTGCATCACGTGCATCACAACCGGCCAGTGTGAAACACACTCTAAACGCTCTTGCCGGACTGGCACGTTCGGAGTTGACCGGGCCGCCACCACCACCATTTTACGCAGCGGGAAAGCGCACATAAATTAACACATGCTTAAATGTGACGTTGTGTACAAAACACGCACGAAAGCCGGCCTGCGAAGGTGTTTATGTGTGTTTCGGTGCTGGTGGATATGTGTTTTTAGTATGGATGTTAGCGAGCGAAACTAAACAACAGGAAAGAAGGCAAATTTAGCAGCATTTTTTTCTATAAAATTTACTTAAAATACTTTGCACAAATCGCAGTTAAACTTATCTTAACAATTATCGTTTTGTTAAGTGTCACAGTAGACAATATTTAGTACAAATAAATTCGAATAAAAAAAGAAAAATATAAATGAGTTTATCTTAATATAAATCCATCCGTAAAAATAGTTTCCCTTTGCATATTCTACACGACTACATCCGACACTCCATATATAACGGATCAATATACACAGTGTCATGTCCATAAATATAAATAACAAATGATATTTCTGTCATTATTGCCGGCCAGTCCAGAATGCTCCGTACAACATTCATCAATGTGACATTGGAGGGCAGTTGTTACAAATGTTTTCGTTTGTGAAACAAGACCTAGCAACTTTGTAAGTCATTCTAATGGGAAATGTCCTCGTAGTGGAGCAGATAGTGGCACTCTATCATTGCTCACAAGTGATGACAGACAGAAAGGAATATATAATCGAATTAATGCGCAATCGAAGCACTGTCGAAGAAAGTAATATTTGCTAATTCTTGGAAAAACGATAAAGAAAGAGAGTTGCTAATGGATATAGTAATGGAAACGTGAAGCGTTTGTTTTACCAGAAATATGAAAGGGCTTTATGCATTACTATGTGATGACACTGTCAATTCTTTCTGAGTCCACATAAAGCAATAACTATAAATTATACATCAAATAATAAATGATTACTTATCAAACAAGCATACTATCGATTTATGACAACACTAATTTTTCACTAAATTAATTTAAAGTTTTTCTTTAAAGGATATTTAATCCTTTTGAAGCAAATATCACTTAAAAACTACTCCATTTTTCGCTACCAGAAGTGTTGCAACAAAACAACCGCCCATAACAATCGTACATATTTCGACAACGGATGTGTTACACACTCGCTTTTTTTGAACGATTGAAACTGAAACGAAAACGATACACGAAACGAACAATTGTACCATTCGCCGGCATGCAACTGCGCATTTCCATGTACCGGATCATGTTCACTGCTCTGCAGTGCTACGCTCAGTTCACTCCAACGGTTTAACACTAGTACCACCTCACTGCCGTCGGCACTACTTTCTCGATGTACCTTAGCCCATAAGAACAGTGTGCGTGGAATTTGCACACAATCGATGGTCAAAATGGAGATGTATTGCTTCTTCAAGCATTTGTAGCGTATCTCCGGATCCAACAGTGACGGTTCACGATCGGATGATGATGCCCCTGCAAGCTCGTCCGTAGTGGAGAAATCCAAACAGAACAGTTTCACGTCAAGATGTTTCGAGGTTGCTGAATCCAATACGTCTAATACGCTCAACGCAACACTTGCATTGCGCAGCGCTTCAAACGATCTAAACTGTGCCGCATCGAGATTAATATACGTAGAGCTACGGCCAATGTTGGATGGTTTTTTGCCGACAGACAAATGGCAGGATTCGATTGCAATTCCACCGCTACTCAGCGTAATGCTACTGCACACGATCACGATGAGAAAAATACGATCCAGTAGGGTAGTTTTGCTCGTTGATAACATTTCCGAGAGCTGCCCACAATCTGACAGTGGTCGATATCACACACTGAACTGATTTGAGGCGGGTAGCGTGGCTTTTATACATACACTTGCGACAGTTTAGGAACTTCCCAGACGAGTTTGACGTCTTGCCTGGACAGTTTTGGGGATGAGTGCACTAGTAGCAGTAGCAGGTCTAGAGTTATCAATTTGGTTTAATGACTTGGTAAAAGTTTTGGTACGATTGGTCCACCCAACGAATGCTTCTACCCTTGCAACTGTTGTGTTTCCACAAAATCTAGATTATAGTTTTCTAGTCTGCAGAAAGATTGCTTGTCTGTTACACCTAACCATTCTTTTAGTAGTTATTTCTAGTGCTTGCATCTTTACAACTAGCAAACGTTTGACGGCCTCACCATCCTTATCTTGAAGACTTTGGGAAAGAAAAAGGTTCAGCGAATGGTCAAATTCTTCAATTTTCGTTAAGTAGGGAAATTTTATAAGGTGTAGATCAAAGTCATACGTGAACTTATGGGCATTGAACCGTCTTGATGTTTGTTTATATATCCTCTTCAGTCCAACCTATAACCTACAACCTATGGCGACTCATGATGTGGATTCTATCAAGAAACAACAAGCTCGTCAATTAGCAACAAAATAGTTCATACTTTGTATCAAAAGAATCGATCGTACTTCAATTTAGATGTAACAAACCGAAAGTAATCAGGTTCTTCATTATCAGTGTCAGCATTCAGCTTAAGTATTGGCTAAAGAATCTGATTAATCTCTTATTATATCATTTTTTCCCCAAATCTTACGTTCTCTCAACGGTATTTATGCGTTACATAAATATAATTAATTAAATAGCTTAACAACAGCTCCAACCTCAAACCAGCCATCACGAATAAACACTGTTTCAAATTTATTATGAAAAGAACACACAAAAACATCAATTTAAGAGACAACAATGACTAAAAACAGATCTTTTGTAAAAAAGAAAACAATCTGTGAAGAGAACAGCAATACGATCGCTTACTTGACAGCAGTTATAACCACTTTTGACACAAAAACAATTATCCAGAACAATAGAACATATTGCAACGGGAACCGTACCGTCGAACCACCATTTTCGCCTTCGAATGGTTTCAACAAAAACGAAAACGATACTCGAAAGGTACAAATGCTCCGTTCTACAGGCACATGTTCATGAACGGGATCATATTTGTTATGCACCACGTGCACATTCAGCTCGTTCCAATTGTCCATCGCTACAATCACATCGCTGCTCGCGCTACTGTTTGCTGGACGAATCTTAATCCAAATGTACAGTGTGCGAGGACATTGCATGTACTCGATCGCGAAAAGCAGAATGTATGAATTGCTCAAACACAGCTTCCTCACGTTGGCACTGGATGGCAAGAGCTTTGCATCGCTGGCAGTGGCATACACTGTTTGCAGCTCTTCCGTACTGGTGAAGTTCAAACAGAATATTTTCGCCTTTAGAACATTATCGGTCGATGATGTATAGGCTTTTACGAGTTCCAAACCATCGGTGCCATATTCTTTTAGCGTAGTATACGACTTGAAGCGTGCACTGTCCAGGTAAATGTGTTTTGCAGTAGCTCCGATGTTGCCCGGTAGCTTCCCAGTGAACAGATGGCAGGACTCTATCGTTAATTGTGAATTGACGTCCCTAACGGTAGTGTCCACGGCACTGAGCAGAACTATGCTATTCAAAAGCGTTAGTGTTTGAATCAGCGCCATTTTCGAATGAACATCATGTCGGAGAACTGTCAAGGGCACACTGAATTGATGGGGTGTCTGCTGTCTGGCTTTTATACATACTTGCGACACTAGCAGAACTTTCCAGACTGATGATTGTCGACTTTTCCAGACAGTATTATTGGCGAGAATGGCACGCTCCACGTAAGATGATCTCGTAATCAATTCAAGACTGAGAAACAAACATTTACAAATAACGAGACGAAAGTCTCTTACAAATTATTTCTTAACATTTCAACTAACCAATATTGTGCCCCTATGACAACATCGTCTGTCTGCTTATGCTTTTAGCTTGTGATGAAACTACCGTATCATGAGACTTGTAGCCTTAATGAGCTTAATTTTGTCTCTTCATAACCATAAAAAACCGGCTAGTCATACGGTCTGTACATGAAAAGATGAAGTATTATAACTTGTGCATATGGTTGATTAGTCTACCCATGTACGTAAGCTGTGATGGCAGTGAAACTAAAGCTGTCCTCCAACAACCTTGCACCCTACTCAACTGGGACAATCGACCGACCAAATCGCAACTTGATATACTCGGTTTGGTAAAGTATTTTCGTTACAATAGTGCACTGTACACACCATCGCAAATATTCTTATGTTGCCGGGGGAAAATGTAGCTGCAGATACAGATTGAGCATGGCGATTTCGATAGGAGTGTCGAAAAATAGCGACTGCACACCTGCGATACACTGGATGGGTATGTACATTTCATTTATTATTTTGTTGAGGTTATTTTTGATAATATAATACGGTACATATTAAAAAGAAAAAGACGAGGGATATTTAAATCTGTCATGTTCATTAATTCTGATTTATAGTATCTATGGTAAATGTCACAAATTTAAATTCAGATATGTGATATAGTATCGAAAAAGAAAACAATTGAACAATAAAGGAAAAAAAGCATAGCACATCACTAAAATGACTATTGAAGAGGAGTCCGAATCATCCGAAACTACAACTAGACAATACGTAGATGTATTCTCCTTATTATTAAAATCACAAAGCAGGCTACTTCCATGATAAGAAGGTGTCATTATTATTCGTGTAAGAGTTAACTAACAGTCCAAGTCCTTGTTGGATGATCTCCTGTTACTTCCAGTTGGGTGCGATCTTAAATTATGATCTTTTTAAACCACTCTAGCGATCATCCCCTGATGTTAATATGACAGTGTTAATATGAGCGAAGGTTTTTTAGCAAGCCGCAACGTCTTTACAATAGAAATAGTGTCGTAATAGAAGATGTGTTTAATATCAACATGACTGTTAGCTAAGCGTTACCCCTTCATGGGACGATCTTCTGTTGCTTCAAACATTCTGAAAGTCAATTTAAAGGAGGACATTTCAATCGCTCCATCATCGAATCTTCAGATAACCTGTAAGAAACATTACAAAGAATCTCCAGATAATATTCCTTGACTTGTTTGACAGCTAGCGTTCCGTATAACCTCATGACCAAAGAATGTCGCATGCAGCATAATACCGTGGGGTACGCAATCAACTGGCGGTACTCTTGGATGATGATACAGCAGACTTCGTCTACCACAAACCGATTTTTGTTTCAATGACACATTTCATAATCACAGACCTGTTTATTATATCGTGCGCGATGACAACATCGTCTGTCTGCTTAGGCTATTAAACTGTGATGAAATTCCCGTATCATGAGACTTGTAGTCTAGTTTCTACCTCTTCAAAACCATATAAAAACCGGCCTGTCAGATGTACCGGCTGGTCATACGGTCTGTACATGAAAAGATGAAGTATTATAACTTGTGCATATGCTTGATTATTTTACCCTTGTGCTTAAGCTGTGATGGCAGTGAAACTAAAGTCCAACAACCCTGCACCCTACTCAACTGGGACAATCGACCGATCAAATCGCGACTTGACATAACCGGTTTGGTCAAGTATTTTCGTTACAATAGTACACTGTACACACCGTTCAATGCATTTAATGCAACCAATCAAGGGTTCGAGTGTT
Organism: Anopheles maculatus; assembly: GCA_002091835.1. NCBI lineage: Eukaryota > Metazoa > Arthropoda > Insecta > Diptera > Culicidae > Anopheles > Anopheles maculatus. Next base: position 246,688 of record KZ061587.1, on the reverse strand, counting down.
TGGTTATGCGCGTTACATTCCACCAAACGAGTCTAAATATCTCTCTATTCTGCATGAACGAGTCCAAGTACCAACATAACACAGATTTGGTGCCTAACGATCCGGTTTTCGAGGAACTAACCAACATCTGGAAGGATTGCCGGAAGACCTCGTACCGTGCCCACATGGACAGGAAATATGGAGCACTGTACTTGTTGGTGACCCCGTCGTATGGAGCTGGAATGGATGCAAGCATATTTCTTACAGTAAATTCGCCCTCTAGCTTTGAGGTACGAAATATGGATAGAAATTACAATAGTAAATATTATTATCAACCCGGGATTAACTGTAGCTGCAGATACAGATGGGAAATGTCGCTACTGATGAGAAGTCAACCCAGTCTTAAAAATGGCGACCGACGACCGATGCTGTACTGTCAAAGTAGGTACGCCTTACTCACATGCATTACGATTCTTTGGATAATATTCAGCGCATAACAAAACATTCCAAGCTTATGTTGTTAGGTTTGAAAGCATTGACCGGTGTGTATTGCATGCTATTGGAGTAAATAAAGTAAATCTTTTCCCGATCGCTTTCCTGTCCCGTGGCCGAGCAGTGTATTACAGTAAAACGACTGTACGAAAACGTTCACTACCGTATAAAGTGTACATGGAAAGAACCATTAACCATTTGATAGCCCCATTAGCATGAACCATCTCAAACCTACTACCAATCATTAGTTCATTATTAGGGAATTGTTTTAATAGTTCTCATAAGACCTATCATCCATGTCAAATCTGTAACCAATCAATCAGAAAAACGGCATTCGACAAAAATATATCCTTTGCTGTTTTTCGTTCCCGTGTTCTGTCTACCTCTTCCTAATGTGTCTCGTCTTTCTTGTGCATAACGATACCATTGAAATTTCTGTACTGACGATATCTCGAGCTTTCTGTATTGACTAAAAATAATGTATATTGACGCTATTGTATAACCCTTGAGGTAAACAATTATTATAATAAACCAAACTAAACCAAAAACCAAACTAAAAATGGCTGCTTTTTTTTCTCGCGGCTAATTGTGTGGGCAATCCTTAGGCTGGTGTCATTGCTCGGTCGTATACGATTTTGTCGTACGACGTTTTCAAATTTTGTATGGAATTTGACAGATAAAGTCGGATGACAGATAAAGTCGTACGACCAAATCAATCAAATTTGTTCTTGGTCGGACGGTCGTATACGACCATCCGACGAGCAATGACGCCAGCCTTAATCGAAGAAAATCAATTTCAATCATTCTACTGCCAAGATAGAGAATCAACTGAATTGGCTCCCACTACCACTGGCACTTAATGATTTTATAGTAAGAATTCAATATTTGTTGCTTACCTCGCTGTGCAGCACAAAAAACGCGTCTCTAGATCCATCTCCATTTCGTCGCTTTCGGATTGTTCAAGCTCATTGCACACAGGCGACACATTTCATTTTTTTTCTACTTTTACTTGTTTTTGGTTTGCTTCATTTTTCTTCTCACTTGGAAATAGTTTCGTCCTTGTTTGTCACTGCAGCAGTTTCACTTGTTTTCTCTTAATATAAGTACTTGGTTGTTGTTGTTGTAGTTGTGTGTGTATGTGTTTTGTTTTTGGGATTTTTTTCTTAGTTTTTGTATTTTTTTTTTGCTTTGCAGGATTTCATCAGTTGCATTTTTCACTCATTTTTATCTCGGCCAGTTTTTATCAGCACTTTTGTTTTCACTGTTTAGTTTTGTCATACCTTCACATGCTACCATGCTTTATTTGCTGCACACACACACATACGCTCGCGCTCTCTTTCTCTCACTTCAACCACACACTCTTCACAGGTTTTCGCCTCTCATGTTCGCCTTCACTATTTCGCGCTCACCTTCTTCTCTCTGTGTATATAAATTAAAATAAATACATTCTTTCATATATATAATAACACATTTAATCAACTGTTCCATTTCTGTGTGTGTGTGTGTGTAGGTGTGATTTTGAGTGTTTGTTTCTTGTGTGTTTTGCTAGTTTAACTCGTTCACTCAATTCTCGTTTCGCTTGTCTAACGTTGTTTTGTTTTGCTCATAATATTTCGCTTTTGGTTTTCTACTTTAATAATCTTGCGTCATTACAGCGTTCTGTTTTTATCTTCTTTTTGTTGGATTTGTGTTATGTGATCGATCATTAGTTTCGTTATTAAGAACACTCGTTCACTTTAAAAGATCCGAAAGCTAACCGATCGTAGTTTCGCTATTGTTTTACTTTAAATTCTGAATTTAGCGCTGTCTGGGTTTCGGTCGGGGTTTTGCGTGTTGTGTTAATTAAACTTTTCATTATTATAAGTTTGTTTCGCGGATAGACTGTTCGTTCTTCTCGAGCGCACTGATTTTGTTTGCTAGTTGACGGTATTCTATTCTTTTGCATGAAGCTCGCTGGTCATACGACGAAGAATAGATGGAAAACATCTTAAGAGAACCTTAACACAATGCTCTGGTTTAGTCTGACTTGAAGAGATGTGGTATTGATGAAGCAACTTAAACGCTCATTTGAAATCATATCACTCTGTACAGCACGATATCACCCGTCGGATTATAAGATTTATGTGCGTGTGACTAGAACCGTTTGACACTCTGCTACGAATGCTACAACATGCAGTTTTGGCATGTCACGTTGTGCTTAACCACCTTACCGATGACCGAACTTTTGCGAATGCTTTTTGGACGAATTTGTTTGCCTTTAACGTTTCCCTTTTTTTACCAATAACAATTATGAGGAGCTTCGTTCGATGGTAGCAGACAATGGCAACGGTTGATAACGTTATTTTCCTAACATTTAAACAGAAGCATTCAGCTAGTAGCTAGCGATCGGATCGGAAGAACAAACGACAAGCAACAACACCGTGTGAATTGATGAAAAATGGTAACATTAAACGTTGCAGCGAAATCATTTCTGATTAACCAGACCGTTAAAGAATGCTTTTAGCGCGAGACGGAACAGACCTTTGCTTTGGCCTGTTTTACTGTAACAGCAGAACTTATAAAATCGCTCCATCGTGTGTGCGCCGGTTCTATCGTTTCCACTGTTTGGCGTTAACAGAACAACTCAATTCTAGACGATTTATTGGTGACCGTTGTAAGTCGCTTGAATGTATACTGTTTTAAGGATATTTCTATAGATATATGGGTTGGATTGTTTCTAATGCCCGCTAGGCAACTATTGCCAGCGCAGTTTGCGTTCAGATTATTCTGTGTGTGTTTGTGTGTGTGGTTTTGTGTATTGTGGTTTCATCGGTATTCATTTCTAACTGATTGTTGCTGTTCTGGCTGAATTCTGCCTGTCTGGCTGGCTCTCTTGTCTCACACTATGGCTCCGACGTTCTAGATGTTCGTTCGTTGGCAAGTAAATAATTGCGCCTCTCCTATTATGCATACGTTACGTTTTCTGTGTTTTGTTTTGTTCCTCTATTCGTCTTATATATTTTGTTCTACTCATGGCAACTGATAATCCGGCAACATAGTACGGTGTTTCCTTTGTTTCATTGTAATATTCCCCTACATACGCACACACACACGTTTTAATCAGCACCACTGGAGTTTGGGTATGCCTTGTATTTAATATTATCATTACTATTATGTGTTTTTTTTTTGTCTTGTTTTCTATTATTTTTCGTTTGGTTATCGATCACACATTTCTAAGAAGCAGTAACTGATTTGGTTTTTCATCACACAACAACAGCTTTGGCGCAAATTTTGTATTCCTTCGATTGTTTCTGTAAGTGTGCGTGGAGCGGTGGAATTTTTGGGGATTTTTATTCCTCTTTTGCAAATCTCTCGAACTGTCATTATGGGGGCCAATGTTTATCTTCCGTTTCCATTTTTATTGCACATCACAAATGTGATTAAACCTTTCTTATTATTTTGTTTCGGTTTTAAAACTGGGTGGTCCTGCTTTTGCTTCTAATAGCTCTCGCTCTCTCTCTCTCAATATTGCTGTTTTGCGCCTCCACTACTAGCAACATTTCAACATGACGGCCGCATACATTCTTTACCCCATTCATTCCATGTTTCCGATCCGATGATCGCTTCGTTTGCAGATCTTTCTTCCTCACTCACTATCACACTCGTAACGTGATGCTGATTCATGGCCATTAACGTGTTTTCGTTTCTTTTATCTGCTCTTAACACTCGCATAGTTAACATAGTGATTCTTTCTATTAAGTGTCTGTGTGTGTGTGTGTGTTTGTGTACTACCGCTTGTCACGGACAGTTTGACGCCCGTTTTGCGATCACACATCAAGCGGTGTGACACTAGCCGTGTTGCTATCACATGGTTGGTTGTGATACTTGTTTTTTTTCCTTCAATTTAATCCCTATTTTGTAAGAATTCCCCTCTCTGCAAAACAGTTGCTTGTTGGTCCTGTCTGCTCCACTAGATCATGCGAGAAAAAGAGATAATGTGTCCGTCTGTCTGTCTGTCCGCAATACAGTTGATTGTGTTAAGGATCAACAAATCAGAAATGTATTATGTAGTGTTGCAGTGTCGTACAGGGGAACTAGTACGTATTTCATAATATGTTTGTATGTGTGTTTGTTTCGTGCTAAATAAATGTGTCACATTCACTTCCATTGTCACGCTACCGCTCTTAATGCTTACTTGTCTTGTCTTTCTTGACTCTCTGGGTGAGTCGTTTGCTTTGTCACTTCAGCACAGATCACATTATACCCTTAAACAGTACGGTAACGTGTTGATTGGCTACGGTTTTGCTTACCCAACAACACACTATTGCACTACGTTCAGTTTTGTTGGTACTCTCCTGCCTGCTACGGGATTCGGGCTTTATAGTTACGTGTATGTATGCGAACGGTTCGTACTGCGGCATCCCTCTGCAACACGCTATTTGCATGCTCCCTTATCGAAGCGATTTCGTCGCCTTGGTGTTGCTGTACCCGCTGCTGTGCTGTGGCCGTGGTGTGAATTGTCGAGATGCTGTAAAGAGAGAACGGGAGAGCAATTGACGATTAGCGATTAGCCATCCCTTAAAAAATAATCATCCACAGGAAAGGTGCCTCATTACCCGGCATCACCATATTCATCGTCGGATAGACACCCGCAATTGGACGAATTTCGTTCGGAGGCGATCGGCGGCTTTGCGGCAATGTTAACGAAGGCTAAAGCAAAAAACATGTAACAACACAAACGAAACGATTTGTTTTTATGAGTACAGGACAAACATACAAAGACAATTTTTGGAGTACAACAATGTACAGACACTTACATAGTACGCCTGTCCAATTTTGACGTAAGACATCCCGGTAGCGGCATTGATCGGGATCAACTGTTGATGGTACGGCTCGACTGCGGCAGCTGCAGCCGCTGCAGCAACAGCCGAATTGTGCATTACAGCTGCAGGCATTGCGTGTGGATGTGCGCCTCCGTTTCCACCACCAGAGCCGGACCCAGCACCACCACCACCACCACTATTGCTTCCTACGCTACCGCCACGCTGCGATGGACCATTACCAGCACTGCCGGCATAATACGACGACTGTCCGGAATGCGGCTGTCCTCCAGCCGGTGTCATCGATTGTCCTCCGCCCGGGTGATAGTAATGCGTTGTTCCACCACCACCCCCGGGACCACCATGTGGCTGTTGCTGTTGCTGAATGCCGGGCGGCATCTGTTGACTACCACCGTGATGGGGATGGTGCTGCGCGTGTGGATGTGCTGTTCCGGGATGATGATGGTGTAGGTTACCACCGTGCTGGGAAGGTTGCCCGCCAGCCGATACCACCGGATGACCACTGCCGCCGTGATGATGTGCCGTCGGTGTCGAAGGATGATTGCCGTGGCCACCACCGTGATGGTGCGACGTTGCGTGACCGTGCGCCATGGGATGATGCGATGCAGCACCGTGCTCGTGCACAGACGACGACGTAATACTGTTCGGTGAGCCATTGCTTTCGTTCGAGTTTGTGCTGGGCGTGTTCCGATTGTTTACCCCACTGTAACTGTTGTTGCTGCTGTAGCTACGCTTTAGGTCCAGATTGGGCGGTTTCGAGGAGCGGTTAAGACGTGACTTATCACCGGCCATGCCCGTGGTGTTTGGTGCTGTCACACCCGGCACGACCATACTGGGCAGCGTCGGTATCAGCGGTGGCTTACTGGATGAGGAGGATGTGTTGTTGTTCGCGTTGGGCACATTCTGAGGCGCAGAACCCTCGTGCCGGTTGCCTTTGCCCGGTGGCGGTGGGCCCAAGATTAGTGGACCGTTTTGGTTATTGTTCCCTGTATTGTTGTGTGCGTAGCCACCCTTCATACCACCAGCTCCGCCACCCGACTGTTGATAGTTGCCATTTCCGGCGCTACTATTCGGCGTCATCTGTCGGCCTCCACTGTTCGCCGATGCATTGTAGCTGAAGTAGCTACCACCGGTAGAGCCAGAGTTCGCATTCGGTTGCCGCGGTTTGTTCCCCTGGTATCCTCCCCCATTTCCCGTTTTACGTTCCTCCGACGATGCGTAGTGGTGATGCCCACCGTATCCGGATCCTCCTCCTCCTCCTCCTCCGGCCACATTCGCCATAATCGGAGGTGTAGGAAAGAGCGGCATACCTTTGTGTGTTGCACCGGGAACGCCACCGTGATGTGCGGGCATCGCCATAGGCAGGGAAAGTGGTGTGCTGGGCGTTGACTGTGGCGTCGGTGCGTTTGTGGCACAGTTGTTACTATGATTGCCACCACTGTGACTGCTGTTGCTGCTGCTACTGCTGCTACTACTATTCCCACCACCACCACCGTTCGCTGGCCCATTCACGCTGGAATAGTGTCCGGCCTGTTGCTGGTGATGCTGCTGTGCATGATGGTACTGGGTGTGATGTTGATGGTGACCATTACCCCCCGGGAGCGTCGTCGATTCCCCGGTCGCACTAGCAGGATGATGATGATGATGGCTGCTGGCATGGTGATGCTGTGAGCCACCGGCCGATGGATGCGGATGGAATGATGCGGCAGTGGGTACCAGTGTGCCGGCAGTGGCCGCCACCGGGTGCGGATGGGTCGCCATCGGACTCGCGAATGGAAGCATGTTCGGGTAGAGGGGTTGTGGAAAGGCGGCGTACATCGGGGCACCGGCAGCCGCCGACGACGAATCGGGCAGTGGTACGGGTATGTTGGCGGTGAACGGTGATATCGGAACCGGCGTTACCGAGGCACTGTGCGTTGCACCACTCTGCGATTGGCCGTGCCCACTGTTTGGGGGTGTCGTGTTGCGTTTGCCCGAAAGTGGTGCACCGGACGAGCTGTTGCCGGTGCCCGGCGTAGATGTGGCCGTGGTTGTGATTATTCCACCGTTGGTTGGGGTTTGCGCTATCGGAGGCTGCATTAGGATCGATGCACCGCCCACCGTCGATGGGACGGGCGTTTGAGGAACGTAGTAAGTGATTGGTTGATTCCAGTAGTTTTGGTACGCGGCACCTACAGACGATCGTTAAGGAAGAAATGTTTGCATTAGCAGAAATAAGGACATTGTTGTTTAAAACTACTAGCTTTGTGCTTGCTCACCATTGAACGGATATCCTATTCCGATCGGATAGCTGATCGGGTACTGTGAAAGCTGACCGGCAGCTGCGGCAGCGGCCGCCTGTGCCACTGGGAATTGGTCGGACGAGTACATGACCGGATTTTGGTACAGCGGGGCCCCGGTATAGGCAGCTGCAGCAGCAGCTGCTGCGGCAGCCGCACTCTGTGTGTACGCAATCGGGTGTAGTACCGTGGACGTGGCACCAGCCGGAGTCGAATAGATTGAAGCGCCCGGTGTCGAACAGAGGCTCGCTTCACGCTGTTGCTGCGGATCGTACACTGGCACAAAGTACCCGCCGGACATCTCGGCCGGATCCATGGTCGTGGGATATGTGTAGACCAGCGAGGATGGCACAGCGTATATGGCACCGTCCGGCTAAAATGCGAATAGAATTAATGGATGGAATTATTGCCTCGGCACACACAGCAAATCGTGTTCAAGCTCACCGCAGTCTGATATGTCGTCGTTGACAGGCCCGGGGTGCCGGTTGCGTATACGGTGGCACCCGGATGACCACTGCCTCCACCATCGTACGTGACGGTGTACGCATTAACTCCGCCACCACCAACACTGCTACCACCGTTCGGGGTAGTTGTGGCGCTCGTGTAACTCGTCAGCGGGACCACCGTTTGTACCACGTTCGCTACCTTCACCATGTCGTTCTTCTTGTCAACCTCCCCCTGGCCACCATCGGTCGGGGTTTCGCTACGATCCTCGTCATCATCGGCGGCATCGAGCGTGCTGCTACTACTGACAGGATCGTGTACGTGCAACAATTGTACAGCAGCACCCAGAGCCGGATTGTTGTGGTCAGGTTTGTCCATCGCGTCCAACGAATCGCCGAGATCGTCTTGCTCTTCGCCCACCGTTTCCACCGACTCATCGATCAAGGATCGATCGTTATCCAGCAGAGCAGCGGAGCTGGCAGTATGCACGAGATTTCCACCGTCGTTCTGATTGGTGCCGTATTGTATCTGACAGAGAAGGATGAGTAGTTAGTATACATGTTCTTAGCGCGTTAAAATCGATTCCAATTACCTCATTCATATCAATTGGCTGCAATTCGCTGGCCTGCAGCATAGGACTAGTGGCTTGATGCTTCTGTAACTTCAATCCGCCAAGCTCGTTTGTCGTTTGTGAGATTTCTTCGCAGAGACTTAAGTTTTCTGCAAAACGAATCAGAAACATTGATCAACAATAAAAACCGAGAAATTTTTAACACCAATAAACTCTTACCATCCATATCTGGATTATCTTTGACGCTCAGTAGTTTTAGGCCACCAGTATTGACACCCGCATCGTAACAGCCAAGCTCGTTGACCACTTCCTCTGCGATGGTGGTCGGTGTGGTGGTCGCTGCAGTCGATACCACCGTCATGATGGTAGTGATGCCACCGGAACCTTCGCCAACCGTAGGAATTGTAGTCTGTTGTCCGCAGTCAATCGTCTTTCCTAACGACGGTCCATCGACGGAGCTTTCGAGCGAACTGCTACTGTTGAGATTGTTCTTACTGTTGAATGATTTCTGCTTTTCAAACTTTCGTTTCGACATTTTGCCGCTTGCTGACCAGGAACCGCCCGCCGTTGGTGGTAGATTGGATGGATCGAAGTGATACAGAGAGCTGGTAATGGCAAGGAAACAAATGTCAAAATGTAACAATACTTGCATAACTGTGAAGCACTTATAGACTACACACAAAAAGGCCACCGGAAAAAAATGATAAAGGAAAAAATATTTTTGGATAAAGTCCACCAAGTTATATTGATTTCTTCATGTTACTAAATAATTCTCCATGGAGACGCCCAGTGCCTAGTGCTAATCGAGTGAATTTCACTACAATTTTGTGTTTTATTCGAATATTTCTCTTTGTTTTCTATAACAATTTGGATAATATTATAGTGAACTCAGGATAGAATTTTTCTAAGCTTAATTTTACAGATTAAATCCTAATAATTAAGACTGTCCTTTTTGAATGAAACAAGCTTAAGGTTCACCCCAGCAAATGCCCACCATGAACCGTTGATAGTGGCGTTACTTACCCGTCCTGGTTCACAATCGGCTGGAACGTCTGTGGATCGATCAGCACACTGCCCTTCGGTACGCTGGCCATATCCGTCACGGCCCACATCACGCCGCACGTGGCCGAAGGCGATGGGACACACGGTTCCGGTGTGTGATCGCCGCTGCCGTAGCCAGTCGGGGACGGTGTTACCGAATCCGACCGGATCGATTGTGTTTTGTAACTGGAAGTAAGGTACGACCTGCGTTTGAAGGCAATCGTTACTCATCGGTCGATCCGGAAGACTACCGGGAGCGTCAGGATGGAAGTCAAACGTGGTTTGACCCGAAGTGCACCATCAAACAATGATTCCATCCATTGGCTCTATTCCGGTTGGTACCTTCCGTGGTTCCGGGTTGTAGTACAACACAACGAGACAAAGCTAGCAATGCTAGCAGCCTACTCACCCACTGCTCGACGGGGACAGCCTCCAGGGCGTGTTGGTGCTGGCGTTCGAGTCCTGCTTCGTAAACAGCCGCGCACCGGCACTTTTGGTTGACGTTATCGAATCGCCCCGCAGCAACGACGCGTTCTGTGACGATCCGCCATAACCTCCGAAGCTGTGCGATTTGGAAACGCAAGGTCGTTCGTCCGATCGTCCTTCAATTGACTAAAACGAAACGATGCACAGGAAGAACATTATTGAAGCAGCGCCACAAACAACGCCTCAGCTAGACCAGGTGCAAGGTGTGTAAGGGTTTAGTGCTATGGTTCGGTGGCATTAGAGCCCCAGCACGGTGGCGTACCACTGATTGTACTTTCAGCAAACGATTGTTCTGCAGTTTCTGCTGGTGCCGGGCAGCATGAAGGTCAACCAGCGTCGTACCAACACCGGCGCCACCAGCAACACCACCATCGGTCGATATCCACTGCCACTGATCGGACTCGGAATCATGCTGAACGCATAGATGGTGAAGGAATTTTGGGTTGGAATGTACGCCGGAATAGCGGGAGGATGGACAGGTGTTTCGGTGTACGGTGGAAGTACGGGACGACGGAAAGGAATAGAAGTCGACAGAGAAAGAAACAGAGAATTGAGAGAAGGAAACAAAATACAGTACACGTACATTGATTACATTGCTGTACTCATTTATATGCGCACACACAAACACACACAGGTACACTAAACATTCAAGTCCTGCAATAAAAGAAACACATCTCCAAAACATTCTGTATCTGGTTCTTACCTCACGATTTTTGAATAGTCTCCGTTTCGATTTTTCATACTCTTCCTCACGCTCCTCGAAGCTTTTCGCCTTCCGATCGAGCATACCCCGGTCGGGGCAGTGCAGCAAACCAGATCCACCTCCTCCTCCTCCTCCACTGCCGCCACCACCACTTCCACCCCCGAACCGATGGTACTCGTCGAAGCTGTGCGTGTCCCGCTTCAGGATGGATTTGCGCGGTTCCTCCGAGAAGCTGTCCGAAATGAGATTCTTGAACCGTATGTCCGGGATGCGTGTGGCCGGTGTCACCTCCGCAATCACGCTCTGCTGCGATGAGTCGACGTTGTGCTCCATGCCGAAGTATGCCGCCACCCGGTGTATCAACATCCGGTTGTAGGAAGACATGGGCGGAAACTTCATCTGGCTGCGGCTCCGGTCCATCGCCAGCGACAGTAGCTCCTTCTCGATCTTCATCAGCATGTTGCGATCCTTGAAGTTTTTGTTGAGCGTCTCCTTGAAGAACTGGATCAGATTAATGCCGCTCTGGTCGGTGAACGGATCGCACAGGCTGTCCCGCGACATGAACGAAGCCATCCCACTTCCGCCGCCGCCGCCGCCGCCTCCACCACCACCACCTCCTCCTCCACCGTCAACACTCGAGGAGGAACCTCCGCTGAGATTTTTCAGCCGGGCCGCCTTATTGCCACCCTTGCCGGAAGCACCGCTTCGTTTCTTACTGCCACCGCTGGGTGGTGTCGTGGTTGGACCCACACCACCACCACCACTTCTCATAAGGCTATCCGTAGGACTGTCGCACTGGATGTACCGCGTTTCCGTTTCGTGCGAAAACTGTATATTGATCTGGCCGTCGGCGTTCGCTCCTCCACCGGCCCCATCGCACTGATGCTGCTGATGGTGGTGCTGATGCTGGTACGCACCATGACGACCTTCACTATCACAATAGTTGCTGTTCGCAGCTGACTGTTCTACCGGTGATGCATACGTAGACGGCGTGTTGCCTACTCCACCCGAGTTCGGATCACATCCGACCGTGGTTACGTCACCAGCCACTACCGAGGATACTACATTGGCAGACGGGGACACCGGTACGACACTATGATTGGACGGACACGGACGAGTCGTTCCACCACCGTCCGGTGTGTCGGTACCGGTGGTTGTTGCGTTCGGTGAAACCGTGCTCGTCACGTTCAGTGACGGTGTTGTTGGCTGCTTCGCACTATTGCTGTTGCCTCCGGTCGGTGTCAGCGGTATCGCTTTGTCCGTCTCGCTAATGGTACCGTTCGGCTTGCCGTGATGTGCTGCCGTCCCATTGCTCTTTTGCGTACCGCTTTTCTGTGCATGGTTGTGATGGTTGCCGTTGCTTCCGGCGTTCGGATTGAAGGACGTCTTCGGAGGTGTCAGCTTCGGGAAGTCTAAATCTAGCTGAGATTTACCGTTGCGCTGCTGATCGTCACCACCGGCAAAGAGGACAATGTTCGGTGAGCTGTTGCCACTGTTCCCACCGCCCGGGCCAGAGCTGTTATGTTTGGCCAGCGATTCAGCGTCGCTCATGGTGGATGATGATGCTGTCGATCGTTCGGGTTGGCTTTGGGGACCATTGCTTAGCGCGTTGGTGCTACTGCTGGTAACCGTAGTAGTGGTGACAGTGGCCGCGTTGCTTAAGCCACCCGTACTGCCACTGTTGCCGGTGCTACTGATTGGATTGCTGTTGTGCGTATCGGATGGAGAGCGTGGCGTTGGTGTTCGGGGCGGGGAAGTTGACTCACGCATGGCGTGACTGCGGGTTAAATGCTTGCCTTTTCCACCAGCAATCTAAAAGTAGAAGAAACACACATGTGTTATTAGGCGATTTGTTAGGATTTTCATACGATAAGGCATCGAAATGTGAGATGTCTTTAAGACCGAAACAATGAAAATTCTGTCAAATATATCGGAACGCCATTCAAGAATCGAAATATTTACCACGATTTCGTTTGGGAAGGTAATTTTGTGGAAACAAACAGGAATCCTGTGTAATGGAGTTTCTGATCTATTTCTACTACATTCGCCTTAGAATATTTAGCAGAGTAAAGGAATTATCAAGTTGTCTCCAAAACATGATAAACAAACTGAGCAGTCAATCTGTTATACCTTTGATTAACTTTACACGACCTGATATACCACCTAAAAGGACAATATCTCATAAACTCAATCCTCGTGAATGTGAGTAAGATTCATAACCCTCTAGAACATGACACGGTTTAGACCCAGCTGTCGTCCTACCTTACTTCAAAAACCCCCTTATTTTCCGGCTTCAAAACTCCGCCAACTCATCACCCACTTAGCACAGTATCCTAAAAGCCAAATTGAAGGTTAATTAGAAAGTGTTCAACCTAGACCAACCGACGAACCACTCGCTTAATTGCTACGTATTCCCCCCGATGTTTCCTTCCCTGAACAAGTGGTTTTATCACAGGATGCAGGACCTTTCACCGTGACCGGGGCGTCCGGGCACTTTGCACACGGGGTTTTGATACGTTGTAAAACGGTACACTAATCCCTGGCCTACGCCCGAGTGTGGGTTGTTACCGTTAGCGCTTAATTGTCACTATTATCTCGCGGTTAGCCCCAACAGCGCTGGGAAAAATGATAAACCAGTGGGCGTTACATGGGTTCGGTTGATAATATGAGCTGGAAGCTGGACAAACCATTAAAGGTACAAAAAAGTGTTATAGTCACTCTAAAAAAAATTTAATATGCTTCAATAAAAAAGTTTCTGACGATGAATTTCACACAACCCAGTAAATCCTGTAGTAAATCAAGTTAAGATATTTGCTTCCGTATGACTTTCGCATTATAAACCGGACCCAGATATTCAAAGTTGCTTAATTAATCGCTCGAACACATTCCTATGATAACACTTGCTTCGGGTGCTATCTGTCCAACTTTCGACAAATTCATGACCTCACACAGATACGTCGCAGGGTAAAACCCATCAACAAAGGTCAACTCCGAACAATGCCAACCGAACGAAACTTGGGACTGTCAGCTTGGGACGATAGCGGAAGTAACATTACTATCGGGATTAGTTTCCAAATCACTTTCCGTCCGCTGAAAGCATTTACATTGATTAGTGGTAAAGCCCCCCCTCCCCGGGGATGCCCAGATTCTCGGACACTGTGTCGAAAAATTATAGCCCACGAAGCGTGAAGCAAAAGACATAGATTAGGCAGAACATATTTTACTTCGCTCCGACTCCCGTTTCCATTACCAATACCACCACAAACAAAAAAAACAATAGGGAGTGACTCTCCCCGATCCAGTATTGGAAAGGTGTGCGAAAGCCCCGAAACTTTATCCGATTAATGCCGTGTGTTGCCGACGGTAACGCGACCTAGCCCAAAAACGCGAGGAAGCTCCCCGGGCCGCTATCAGTCAAGCGGAAAGCGGTTCCGGTTCCCGGTGACAGAAGGCTTCCGGTTCTGCTTTCACGAATAGATTAACGCGTAAAGGATAGCCCGCCAAAGGTCGATAGCGTGAAAATATGATTTTACCCCACCCCCCCCGGATAACCCCATTACTAATGCTAATGAACACTCCCGTGGGTGGTTTTTCAACGTGTGACTGTGGGTGTCTACTGATTTTTTCGACGTTCCCTACCAAAGAAGAAGCAACGAAGAACGCGTCGAGACGACCTTCTTCAAAGACAATTTTCCAGCTTGTTGGAAAACTTTTCGAACTTTTCGGCTCACTGAACCGATCTCCATTACACCGCTTTGTCTTTGTTAGCCATAATTATTAATCATAATTCATCGAAACCCTTCGCACGACCTTCACCACAAACCGAAACACCACGGGGTAATTGATCCGGGAGTCATATTCAAATGAGCGACTTAAGCCATGACAAGGGGCAATACAAGGTTCGAAGCGGCTTTCGACTATGGCGCACAGAATGCTAGCGTGGCTCTCGAGTTAATTCGCTAAAGCTTTCGCTAAAGTCCGGCTCACCTGCCCGTGGACACTACACTGAAAGGTTATTAAAAAGGTCCAAAAAGGTCAACACCGACAGAGCAAAAGCCTTGATGGTTCTGGTTGGGCCAAACGGACGCCGATCTAAATCACGCCACTAAATCAATAAATTCCGACCTCCAATTCCGACAGCCGTACGTACAGATGGGGGAAAGGAGGTCCTTCACGTGGGTCTCTTGAACACTTAAACCAACCAGCTCTACCATTATGCAGGGTAAAACGTTTCCAGAGTTCATGTTAATATCCGGGTACCGTTCAAACCCGGCCAGCTTCTCAGAGTGATGGCGATGGTAAGTTTTTCCTGCTTTTTCAAGTAAAGAGTAGTGCCATCAGTGTGTATGTGCAAAGTATCGGTTTTTGGTTGCCTTTTTTTTATTGTTATTATTTTACCGAAACTTTACTTTCGCCTGTGAACCCTTGTCTACGGTAGTTCAGGGACCAGTACAATCACGAAGGCGAAATAAATCACACCCACTGAAAGGCAAGACGGTAGCCGTGAACTTTAACAAATGTCAATGTCGATGTATGCGTATGATTGCTTGTTTTTCCTGTTTGTTCTGTTTCTAAGGTGCTTCGGGGGCGTTTGGCAGGCTTGGGACGGGAGAGTTTGACAGCTTTCAAATGGTGCGCCACCGGTGTCGAATGGAAAAGTCTGCATGGACGACTCTATACCGGACGACCGGAAGTGTTGTGTTTTTTGGTCTGTGTTCTCCCCCTCCCCACGGTGGAATCGGTATTCAATTACCAGGTCAAGCTGACAGTCGCGTGACCATTTAACGTACCTAACCGTAAAGAATCCGGTCACAGTTCGTGGAAAACAATCGATGAGAAAGAAATTCTGTATATTTTGTATAAAAACACATTCTTTTAGTTTAGTTTAAGATAAACGATAACCAATATCGCTAATCATCTTCGTGCTTCCGTAAACAATATATTGAAGCACAATAAACAATTCATGCGGAATGCTAGCTATGCTTCATTCTTCTCTATCAGCAGACAATTCACTGCAATAACTTGTCGCCTTCCGCATTCACCCGGCGAAAGAATGCTTTCCTCCTTGTGCATAATCAGCGAAAAGCAGCGGCAAGTGGCGATTTTCCACGAACACTCATTCATCATACCTCCCACGGACACTCCGTGAACGAGGGATAAAACGACGTCCTACCACCCTGGAAAGGAATGTAATTACCCACCCAATAAGCAGCAACGCTTATGCAGACGTTTCGAAACAAAAGCAGCACACTTTTTATGTGTTTGTACTGGACGCATACAACAACAACCCGTAAAACATGCGACGTGGCCATAAAAAAGGTAAGTGTTGGTGGTGATGAGTTCTCCATTGTAAGCACTATCATGGCAGGTTTTTTTTCGTTTTCTGTTGGTCGTTCTCGTTGCAGTTAGGCATGAGTTTGAATGCGTCTTTTTTCTGTTTATTTTATGATTATTTGTAAAAAAAAAAAAACACACACACACACACACAATAGCACGATGTTGAATTTCCGATCCGAGAAATTTTCTGATGAGTCTTTTGTGATGCAAAAAAAAAGGTAAGCATAACATTGCCCGGACAAATTGTTCATTAAAAGAAGCGGTAGTAGCGCACATTAGTATAAAATGGAATTGCATAAAAACAGGCGTTGTACCGTTGTCGCCAGCCATGATTGTAAAACCGATCAATTCAACTGCCCCGGAGGCGTACAGTGGATGCAATTTAAATTTTAATTAGTAACTCATCACGAAACACCATTTATCAATAACGCTCTGTTTGATTTTCAGCGGGACATGGGACACACACCGTGAAAACTGGACCACATTACACATGCGGACACAACGTAATGGCGCCGGAAGCAAATCAGGTGCCCATTTGTAACGCATGGTAAAGCAGAAAGGTAATTTGTATCGTTGTTTTTATTTAATTTTTACTTTATTACGGTTGAAAGCGACCTGCATTTTTCGATTTTGTTTTGAACTGTAAGCAAGGGTGGAAACATTTCAAATATATTTTGTCAACGTGAAATTATTGAAGATCGAATGCGAGTAGTAAAACTAATGTAATCAAGGAATCGGTCATTTGTTTCTTTGTTCTTTGTATTTTTTGCGTACTACGATTTGATTTTGAATAGTAAAATATTGTGTTTGAATAGACTTTGATTTGATTAATTATATTCTCATATCTTTAGCCGGAAGAAAATGAAGATGTCTTAAATCGTACATTCAACTTCAATTACGGACTCGTACCAAGCGAAAGATTAAATTTATTAACAAAAATACATTTTGAAACGATTATATTATTGATCATCTTAAAGTTGTACGGCATTATGAGCTAAAAAATGTTCCAAACGGAGTATGTTCAGAATTATCATAAGTAAACAAAACATCATTTTACATAAAATATGTTTCTTCAATAACGGTGCCGCTCTTTAACAGGACAAGAGCGTTCTGCCATATTCTGTGGCACATGTGGCAATTATTACTTTATTTACATTTTAGCTAACGGCAAAAAGTACACCACCGAGTATTTATAACCGATGTAACAAACGATTGTTACAGTTATGTCACGCATAGTACCCATGTCGCTTATTTTAACTTAGAGAAAATCAGTCACATCTATAAACTTGTGTTATGCTCAATGAATCTTATGAGGAGAGAAAATGAAATGAATCTTTAGTGAAAAATCATTCAAATCACGAGCCAACTCGCGAAAGATTTGTGAATTTCCTCAAAGATTTGTGAATCCCAAAGATCCGTGAATCCTCAAGGATTTTTGAATCTCAATAATTCATGAATCCTCCAAGAAATATGCATTTTTGTTCATAGCGACTGGACCAGACTTAGACTGGTGTCATTGATTATGTTTGTGCAACTAAAACTGTCCAATCCAACTATTTAACCTTTTCTGTCCAATCCTATACTTATTCTGTGCGACCAAGATCGTACGAGCAATGCCTTAAGCCTTAAGAAAATTTCTGTTTCACTTCAATTTTATTTCGAATTTCATAGTTTCATATTTATTTAGGTTGATTCTTCTGTTGTATCATCCTGTTAGCATCCCTCGAAAAGTATTCCCAACAAATTCCTCACAAAATTTCATCCAAGAACGTGTTGAAATTGAAGTCGAGATGGGTGAAGAATGCTCAAAACCATGAATTTTTGGAGATTGATGATTTTTAGAGGATTCATGAATGCTTGGTAATTCACAAATCTTTGAGGATTCATGAATCATTCACACAGTTTACCGATTCATTCAGATTCATGATTTACCTAACACTACTGTATACTTTCAACGATTCCGTAGCGATAACAAACCCCGTTAAAGTTAGAAAGGTAAAAAAACTGATTTGTTTATAGATAAACTTGTTTTAAAGCACAGCATAATTATAACACCAAAAGGAACATAATTATTTCAAATATTGTTATACATAAGAGGTACTTATACAGAAAGAATAAATAAACTTTAAATGAAAAAATATGTTCAACGAAACAGTTGTTCCTATCGTACCCACTGTACGGCTGACGTTGACACGATGAGTACACCTGCACCTAGCACAACCGAAAGGGATGATCTCATAGCAAGGGCTTAAAAAATGTAATTACATCATCTTGCTTTAAACACCACCATTAACTGTCAACCTCATATTGACATTATATGATGTTATAAAAAAAATCAGCACTACGTGACGCTCATGCAAGATAAAACGGGAACATCAACCAACCAGCATACTGCAAACTACGCCACCAGAACGACGTCATCTGCACAGTTGTCACCAACGCGAAGCCAAAAAAAAAACCCCTCTCACTTCACCCGTCCACGGTCTACCAAATCCAAGTTTGTTTTGATTTTCCCTTTTTTGCTCTCTCTCTCTCTCTCCCTCTTTCTCTCATCAAAGTTTTCGTATATTCACACACAAAAAGGCACACATACACACCCTTCCCACACAGTCATTACTCATTGGCCGGGCCTTTATCAACCAGGGACGCGACTAGGTACAATCCGGATGGATGCTGTGGTGGTGGCGGGTGGGCTGTACACGGCATGTTAAGAGCATATCGCCCCCCCCCCCCCCCCCGCTCTGATCAACCTTCCATACCCCTCCCATGTCTCCCATTACCATCAACTTTGCAAACGCTTTGTCCGCTTGTGAAATGGCGAGTAATCACATTAAGAAAAGTGTGCGACACTACAGGCCGCCGCCCCGAACCCGACAGAGAGAAACCGATGCCGCGACCGTTTCAAGATCGTTTGGCAAGTTTTTGGCAGCGGCGAAATTGCAATCTATCTTTAGCCTAAATGGCGTACAAAGCGTACACAGCACAGTACGGTAAAGGTAAACGAGGCATTAGATTTTACTCCTGTTTTTGTTTGTGTGTGTGTGTGTGATAGAGATAAGGAAAGAGAAAGAGAGAAAGAGAGAGAGAAATGGAGGGACCGATCGAAACGTGGTGACAAAATAAAAGAAACAACACATTTTCAAACCTTCGCCAGCACAAAGCAAAGTCGCTTCCAACATCCATGAACAACACACACAGGCAGAGAACAAAAGGGAAAATGGTGTTAGTCCAAAGTTGGTCTATGTTGCTTGTTTAGTATTTTCTGTCTGCCTTTGGTTTTGTTTCTTTTGTTTTACAATAGGTTTTTTTCAATCACGGCATAAAAGTAAGACAATAACCATCTTTTTTTTCTATCTCTCTTCTTGAAGTAATCGCTTCAATGGAGTTTCCAAAAGTTTCAATCGCTTTAATTTACATCACAAGTTAAGTGGAATATTACTTCAAACCAAAAGCAAAACTATGGAAAATTCAAATTAGACTGTTGCTAAAAAAGAACAAAGAGAATGTTACAGCCGGAGCCGGAGAGACGTGTAAAGATTTCCTTCCACAGTATAAAAGGACCATTCTTCACAATCCAACGGTTTCATTCCTTCTTCTGTAGCGCGCCCACAATCCCAAGGTGTTCATATACCTTGCTTTACTCACATTTTCCCGGCGGCGATACTTAACACTGCCGCCATGCCTCTAAATTTACCACAATGAAAACGACGCTTAGTATCGCTTTCATCGTTGCCCATGCACGCACGTACATGTGTGTGGGCCACCCTCCATCCACACACACACACATAGGCCCTAGAGGCTACGAAATTTAAACGGAAACGTAAACAAGCCGAAATGGCGAAATCAAACAGAAAGCCATCCCCCCCAGGCAAGGCAGGCAGGTAGGCAGACAAAACCTGGGCGGAAAAGAAACACTTGCACGCCATTTTCCGGCACACATTTCGGGTCGGTAAACGAAACCAGCAGGGTGGGTGAGGTCTCTGCCGTTGTAAACATCCCCGAGGGACCATTCAGACCAGCAGCAGTGAAGTAAATTCATCATAAATTTAGAATCATTCGGCCTATAAATAAAATGCTCCATTATGCACTGCCGGTCGCCATTGTACGCGTATTTTGGCTTTTGTGTGGCAAACGCACATTTGCCACAGTTGGTGAGAAGGGAAAGAGCAAAAACAACAAAACAACATGTGCGTTTTTAACTGTTTACTGTGCATCGCGCCATTGTTTCGAACTATTTTTGGCAATGCAAGTAAAAATGTGTTCAAATCATTTTCGTTGCCTTGATGATTCGATTATTCTTTTCGCAGTTTGTTTGCAGGAGAAAGTCTTGTTTTTTTTTCTTCATGAAAGAGTTTTAAAGTTTCCGAAGAGTTTCCGTCAAGAGTTACTTGACGTTAGTAAGTATGTAAAAAATATTGAAACATACACCGGAAATAGATCATGGTTTATGAAGTATCTCATAGGATTAGTTGAATATCAGTGTAGTAAACCCAGTCCAATAAGTATTGTTTATATAGTAATTTTTTGTGTACAATCATTGCCGTCGTCTTAATTTGTTCAAGATTTAAATTAATGGTAATGGCCTACATGATAACTGGAACCCCATCCTTTAAAGTATGAGACATAAGAGCTACTCATGCACGCACCTTAGTGATGTATGGATTAGTAAATTAATCTTTGTGAAACTCCATGAAAACTCAAGCGAAGTTGGTGGCGTGATCCTTGCGAATAAGTACTCATTTACAAAAAGAGTAATGTACATAAACGTAGTCGCAATTTAAAGAGTTTAAACTTTTTCGTCACAAGTCAGCACCATGAACAACTTAGATGTTGAGATACGTACCAGAGCGTCAACTGTCAACCGATCCTATTATAGCTAGAGAGAATTTCTTCTTCAAAATCTGTTCAGCATCGGATGACAGAGATTGTATAGAGCATCGATAGTCTCATTGCTTTTCTCTAAGAAAAGGGCTATATAGAAAAATGAGGCTTAAATTCTTTTAACGTTATCCTCGAATAGAGAGAGAAGATGACCTCGACAATGGAGAAGCCGTTACACCAACAACTCTACGAGTTGTACGGTAACCTGACCATCGTGCAGCGAATTAGATACTCCAGGTTCCGTTTGGTTGGTTATGTCACGAGAATGACTCCGGACGGCCCAGCCCGTAAAGTCCTTTAAGATTGTTCACTTGGACAGAGGAGGCGTTGTAGGCCAAAATTAAGATGGAGTGATGGAGGCGTTGCTGCGTCCGCCAGAACGGCCGGAATATTAGATCGTTAGCGGTATCGAGGTTTGTTGCAGCAGGCCAAGATCGCGTAGCAAGCATAGTTAAATTAAGTTAAGCAATAGGCCTAGTACGGAAAGCGGCTGTAGCGCAGAATGCCAGCCTTTTTCTACTATTCTTCTTTCTTCTTTATTGGCCGGCCCCTATGGAGCAAGTCTAATAGACATGGCCTGATATCCAATCATTCTCCAGAAAACTTGATCCATGGCTGCACTTCTCCACCCCCGGGTGCATTCGATATCCCTGAGGTCCGACTCCACTTGATCCAGCCAACGAGCTCGCTGTGCTCCTCTACGCCTCGTGCCGAACGGGTCACTGACGCGCACTATATTTAGTAGCTTAAACTAGATGTGAACTAAAGTATCCTCAACCGTATCGTGTTTACACTACGACTTACAATATACCCCAAATGATAATAAAAATGCACACCAAAATATAAGACAAATTTTCAGTTTTTCACCCAAATCGTTGATATTAACAATAATGAATTATCAATATCAAAACTCAACCAGTTAAACATTTTTGTTAAACTTGTTTTCAGTGGTTTATGAGACCTCAAATTTAACTATTATAGAAGTGCATAATATAGAGCAAATCATCTCCAAAATGTAAAGGACTCTCACGAAACAAACGTACACAAACTCATACCTTAATACACTTCAGCGTGACATTACCCTACCAGCAACACATCCTGAAGCGATGAAGCTAATTGCATTGCAAAAACACAGAAACACAACACCTTTTCAATCACCAAATTCCAAACTCGTTTAAGTTCCACTTAATTCAAACCCGGGACCTCAACGGGACGGGAAACAACATGAATTATAAACCGTTTAATCCTTGCTTTAAGCACCCAAATCCTGCATCAAGTTACAGTTACAGATTCTAAGTACACACACACACACGCACCAATTTACCCTAGCAATTAAACCATAAGCGAGAGAGGTCAACCAATCATGACCGGGAAAACCTCAAACCGGGGACTCGATGGGACTCTGGCCACCTTTCAGCGCCACCCTTAGCGAGAATCGAATTTTACGGGTGGAATAATTTCAACTTTGATTGAACAGATTGAAAGCGATACAGCGACCACCGTGGGTGGGTGGTGTGAAACCGTTTACGGGCACGGTTGCTGGCCCGGCGACCCAAACGGTGCGTGCGGAAGCCTTGCTGTTGAACTTTTAAATCGTGTAATTCAATTTTAACGGTTCAATATCTAGTTAAAACATTCTACCTCTCGCTCGCCAATACTCTCTCTCGCTCTGTCCCTAAAGCGTAAAGGTGTAATGGGGAAGTTGATCGTTATTTTTCACCCAACTTGACCCGAACGTCCGCAAAAAGCCCGGCTCGGCGGGAAGGAGTTGTTCGCTAAGAGTGTGTCGGTCCAATCAAAACAACATTCCCGACAGCAGCTTTCGCCAGAACCTTTCGCGCTTGAAGAAAATCGCAATCCGCTTTCGAACCGGTCATCACCATCGTTACCGGAAAGCTAACGCAGAAAGCAAAAAAAAACTGGTACAACTTTCTTTTTTTTTGTACAAAGGCACATACCGTGGCCTATAAAGTTAATAAGCTTTCTGTCATGGCGGTGGTGATGGTGGTTGTGAAAGCTAATTTGTTACGCTTCACAAACATTTCAACAAGGAGAGGTGTTTGCTTTCGCCACCATCACACCATGAAGAAGGAACCTTAGCAGGGAAAGGTAACGAGAATCATATTTTGCCACAACTTATTGTCTCGCTTCATTATGGTAATAAGATTTATATAATGAAGGAATAGCGTGAACAGGTAGACTGAGGATTGTGTCACAGGAAAGCTCCACTAACTGCCTGGTGGA
>KZ061587.1:198196-216171 GCA_002091835.1 Anopheles maculatus | reverse complement strand
CAGAAGGGTGGTAAAGAGTTTTGGTTTCGTTTTGCGCCCCTAAGCATTCGCGTGAAGGTTTTTGCGCTAGAATTAGCTTCTCCACAGACTCTTTCACGTGATTTTTTGTTGTTGGTAATGAATGTATGAATAAAAGCAAAATAAAAACCGTCCTCTTACACAAAAGCGAAAAGCAACAGCGATACCCCCAAAAAACAAGGGGATGTAAGCAAAAACCCTTCAAAAGTGTTCTTTTTTTTTGTTGGTTACTATCAAACATACCCTTTGCTGTCGACCACCGGATGTCGGACGGCTGCCCGTAGTAGGAGGTTGATCTTGCTGCGGCTGTTGTTGCTGTCCATCGCCTCCAACCGAAGCACTTGTGTCTGTTTGGCCGTCTGCCATGGCGTGTCCGCCACCACTACTAACACCAACACTTCCACCGCCACAGCCAGGAACTGTAGCCGATGACTCGGGTGAAATGGCGTCCGATAAGGACGAGCTGCCATTGGAGCTCGGGCAGGGCGCACATGGCATACCGGAGGATTGTCCGTTTTCCACCGATACTGCACCAGCCGGCTGCTGTTCGGCGAGTGTTAGGCTGTGCGTACGGCTGTCAGTGGAGTGTTGCTGCTGCTGAGCAGCTACAGCTACCGTGCTCATCGTCTGCTGCAGGGACGTGGCCAACGGTAGAAGCGACTGTTGTGTGCTGGCAGCAACGAATGAAGCACCGTTTGATGGCGATGATGGTGAGGAAGAGGTGCGCGAAGAAGTGGGCGGGTGAGCTGCAGTGTTGGACGGTGGCGGCAGTGACTGTGCGGCCAACGATTTCTTGCCCTTCCGGCTCTTCTTGTGTTTGCCCTTGGACGAACTTTTCTTACTGGTTAATGAAAGAAAAATGTCTACGCGGAAGTGTTCGTAGTTCCGTTATCGTCCGACCGGAAGCAACATCCACATACACATAGATACACACAAACACACACACACATTTATATATATAAAGAGATATATACACAGCAGGATACATAGAAACACCGAATATAAATATATGTGTGCAAGTGAAGTGAAGCGATAAACATAAAAAAGTCGTGAAGCGTCCACGCGCCCGTAGTGACGTCAGGAGATGAAGAAGAAACGAGAAAGAGAGAGAGAGAAAAAGAGAAATAGAAAAAGAAAGAGAAAAAAACGAGCAAATTTAGACCGCAGAATGGAGATTGGCGAATAACTTAAAGGAAAACATTCGTAAAACACCCACCAAAACCCCCCACATCATCATCACGGGGGGGAATCTGACCCGGATGGAGAAAATAAAACAAACAGAAAGGATATATTTAATGCAGTCTTTTGACCATGTTTTAACCGCACACAGCATTTGCAAATAAAACTAAAGAAAAACATCTAATGAGCTGTTGTGAGAAATGTGAGGTAGTACCAAAAACAAACTTCGAAAGCTAAATTTCGATGACCCATGTGCTAAAGTCTCTCTCGCTGTTTTGTGTGATGGCCGTATCGTAGTGCATACTTTCAGGGGTGCATCGTTTGCAGTTGTACCTCGTGTACTATAGCGGCAGCATTACAGCGCAAGCATTGTTACGATACGGGATGGGGTGCATTAACAGTGATTTAAGGTGCAGCAGAGTGTTAGCTTACGATTATTTTGCTGAATATTGATTATTTTATTGCATTTTTACGGTTCGATGCGCTATGCGTAGATAATGATAAACAGCAATTATGTGATTTATGTAGCAGAACAGGTGAAATACTCTCCATGATTTGTGCTTAACACTAACAGATTATTGATTTATATGAAATTTTTATGAAAATAATTGTTTTCGTACTTAAAATAGATACTTCATTTTTGCAGTTTCGTATTTCATTTATTACATCTAGTTTTGATCAAATAATACGAGCAAATTAATCAAAAAGTAAGAATACTTTTCTGTGATACTTGTGTTTTCTCTAAAGATAGATCTCATTGTTTGATATTGATCTTCACCTTATTCTAAAGCGTCAAAGTGATCATTACTACTATGAAAAAGATCTAACATGGACATTGTTACACAAAGACCTCAAACTATAGCGAAACATATCTGAGCATTAGAGAATCGTTCGGACATAATAGAGTGCCTTGCGACTTCATCTAGAAGTTTTGTGTTAAGAAGCATGTTAGATGCCTGGATTTCAAATCCAGGCAATCATTTAAACCTTCATTAGCAAAGACTCACAACATTTTTGGAAAATCTCAATACTGAGTAGCTGCACAAAGTTTAACCCAAGTAAGCCTAAAATAAACATTTCCAAAACTGTATCTCCCTAAAACAACCCAATACAATAGATAAGCCTAATCCCTTGCACAAGGACAAGCACAGTTCTTAAGCCACATAGAGCATCTACAACGCCGAAGACTCTCGAACTAATTGAGTGTCGATAAATAGATCGTAAATTGATATCCAACCCACACTCCATTCTCCACTCCGTTTGCCAAGCGTCTCCTTAAGCAGCATATAATTAGACCCGGAAGCGCATTCATTGCTGACTTCCCCGATCGAATGAAGTAGATCCTGTAGTTAAAGGTTACCCCGAACCCAAACGAACGCGGGAGGCATGTTTCGAAAACACGGTATTCGCATACGTTATCAACTGCGCTAAGCAACCACACTTCCGGTTGTATTAGCTTAAAGTCTTGTCTGTGGCGGTAGCTAGTGTTTTATGGGTGCTTTCCCTTCCAAGATCTCTTCAAGATATACTCAAGGCACCTCCCGAGAGCCAATGTTCTCCACCAAAAGCGAAAAAGAGATAAGAAGGATTATAACTTCCGTGGCACCGGTACGGCATCACCGTTTGCGTCTTTGACTTTGAAGGCTTTGTGCTTCAATGCTTGCGTTCGCATTCGTTTCAAATATACAGGTGGATACATTAGTATGTCCGGTGGAGGTGCAAGAGTTGTGATGGGGAAGGTGTTCACAAAGACTGCGACGGCGAACCAGAAGAACCGGCCGGATGTAGCAGGCTAAGAGTATCTTTCGAAATGATGGCTCCCTGTTGGCTGCGTAGCCGTTGATCCAAGCAGTGCTGAGCCGAACAAGTGAAGCATTTCTTGGCGTATTACGGTTGAACCTATATTTTCCCCCTACTCACCAATAGCCTCCCTCCCACTTGGCGAGTGGTAGAAAATGATTTTGTGGGTTTTAGGTTCTAGCTGCTGTATTGCCTGCTGAACAAACAGCTTCCCTGCACGACCTCCTTCTCCATAGCCGGGTGGGCACATAAACTTTTCTAACTAGTTTTTCCATACTTCGTAAGCACGCACGGTACACATGCACAGCGCGACACCGCTTCCGGTTTGTTTACTGAGCCGTAAAAGGAGTGTGCACCGTTCCGCAAATGAGCAGCAGCAGCAGCACCAGTCAGTCAGCAGTGAGTGGGAAAGCCCCAGCCGTTCTGTGGAACAGAACAGTGGAGCGTACGGTAGTAGCGTGCATAAATTTCCCGCAACTGGCCTTGGCAAGGTTAAGACGGTCGGCAGGCAGCCATTCGAACGTTCCCAGGGTAACGACAAGACGACCGAGTCCCACAGCAAGCACTCGAAAGGTTGGGTACGAACGAAGGTCCCGTCACCCATGCGCTCACCACATGCACATGTCAGCGCAAAACTTTCGGCTTCAAGGATTTACCCGGGGTGTCCCGGTGAACTATTTATTAGCCACTGAAACGCAAACGCTACGATGGTGGAGCAACGCACAGCTGTGAGTGTGCGCGTGTGCCCACGAACAGAAAATGCAGTTCGGCCAACCCAACTTCGTCCAAGCCTTCTTCCGGCAATCCTTCGAACGGCCGGGATTATGATTAAGCCGAGGAAGAATGCTAGACAATTTTCCTTCAACTGCCTTCCAACCGAGCACACACATACACTGCTGCGGTGAACCATAAATATGTCCAACTCAAACACTCGTGTATGGTTGGCCCCGTTTGAGCCTCTGAGCGCTCGGAAGCCAGAGCAGCGCCACCCAAGAAACTTGTTTTTCTCACCAACAACCGATGACCTCGAGTCGAGGTTTGGAGCGGTTTAGTACGGTTTGTTGCTGTTTAACAGTAAGACACAGGGAAACCGTATCGATTATTGTACACCGATGGTAAGGTGAGTAGGCCGATAGTATAGGTCAGCACTAGGTGCAGTGTCTTTAACGCCTGCAAGTCGCATTTTAAACATTCCATTCTTTTTTTTGCTTAACTCGCTAGTATTACAAACAATAGAAGTTCTTCTCAAGAAAAGATGTGCATTAAATACTATAAAAACGTGATAATCCTTCCGGGAAATGTGCCTAAGGTCTGCACGATAGTAAAGCCCAATAGCAATGGAAGTATTATGGCTTGAGATTGTCCATTTTCTTTCTAACTGTTCGCTTGCTTTTCAAACACACACACACACACATACTCTACAAAACTTTTCAACTCAAGAACCGAACAAGAGCATCATCAGCTTTCTGGAAAAGTTTTCCTTTTTTGTCCTTTTTCTTCGCCATTCCCTCGACGCGCTAGAGAATAAATGAGATTCTCTTCAACTAAAAGACACGTTTTTTATCGTCCATTTTTTTTGCTTCTTAATCATCTTCTTTTCTCTTCCTCTTTTTTCCCCCCGCTCTGTCTACATCCCATCAACTCATAAAGCTGTGAAAAATCAGCACCAGGAAAGGAGAGGGAAAAAGAAAAAAACATGAAACGAAAACACAACCTAGGACAATCCGCAATAACAATTGCAAGGTATTGTTGTATATTTTTTCCTTTGCTTTCCCCCCAAAAAAAAAGAGACACTGGCGAAAAGCATTCATGAAGGTTTTTCGGGGGTTTTCCCGTGGCTTCCCAAAGTTTGGTGGTTCCTTTTTTGCCAGTTTCTCTCCGCCTATCTCTCCACCGTGAAAAATGAAGAAATTTGACCTACTTTTGAAATGCATTTAAAGTTGAGATATATGAAAAAATAACAGTTGAGTTGTGAGAGTACCACACACACACAAAATGGTACAGAGAGAAAAGAGTTAAGCTTTTCGGTTTGACTTTTTACCCTGGCTGGAAAATACGCGTTGGAGAGCGAGTTTTAAAAATGAGCAAAAACGTTTTTCTCGTGCAAATGAGCAAATGCATTATTGATAAGAGCTGGAGGTATTGGGAAGCATCCCTGAAGCGAATGCTTTATTGGGACAGAATTTATTGGGAAGAATAATATTGTTCCTTTTGAAAAACCCTTCATATTCGACTGTTTCAACGAGCAGAACAAAAGTAGCTAACAATAAATTATGTTTTGTTAAATTCCTAGTTAAAATTACGCATTAGAATGTATTGCTTGGGAGAATGTGGAAATTTGTTCCCTACCAAAGTGTTCTGCCAACTTTACTTAAGCTCCAGGGAATCCTCAAATACTGCAATACACAAAATCTCCCACAAAACACGATTCAACACTACAGAAGTGAACATATAATCAGATAATTCTATTTAGGGTTTAGCCACAAAATCTTCTACAATTAGTGCTACTGTCAGGTAATTAGTGAAGGCATACTGCACGTCCAAACCAGGCACTAATGCGTGTAAAAAGATTTCACAAAATACTCAAACGCCTCACCGAGAGGGAGAAAGAGAGAGAGAGAGAGATCATAGCACATGTTCTTTAAGATAGGTTTTACTCTTGTTGGTTGCCTAATTATCACACAACGAACATTACTAAATAAAGTAAAAGTAGTTTTATCGAACAAATACATTAAATTTAATAGAACCAAACAATTTCTAATTAATGTGTTAGCACAGTTAAAACACAACTTCAGTACAAAAACTTAACAAGGTTTTGTTTGACGATTTTGAAAGAATTTTTTTCTAACCTATAAAAAAAATAGAATCAACAGACAGGAGGACACACTAACAGACAATTTTTGATCCTTCCATGTATGGGTCGTATCTTTCGTTAATCTGCCAAAAATGGTTTCATTCCTCAGTTAAGGTGCGTTCTGTTCTCAACATCACCAACAGCACACAGCCACCAGTTCGTCTAGGTACCTCCGAAATAATCAGCGAGAGCAGCCAGCTTGCTCCGAGCAGTAGCTTTCCGGTCCAGCGGAAGAAGTGTGTGAGGAAAATTTTGCCGGTCCGTACGGATTCCCGTGCCCTGCAGGCCAGCAAAGTTGATGGACGCGTCGCAACGTGTGGGCGTCAGCAGTGTCCAGCGATCCCGCTTTACTGGAATATCTTTCGAGGACACTCGATCGGGACACACACACACAGATCGGCCAGCTTGCTCCGAGCAGTAGCTTTCCGGTCCAGCGGAAGAAGTGTGTGAGGAAAATTTTGCCGGTCCGTACGGATTCCCGTGCCCTGCAGGCCAGCAAAGTTGATGGACGCGTCGCAACGTGTGGGCGTCAGCAGTGTCCAGCGATCCCGCTTTACTGGAATATCTTTCGAGGACACTCGATCGGGACACACATACACAGATCGGAAGAAGTTTTCGCGAGGTTTTAGCCCACTTGCGGCATTTCTTTCAGGAAACTCCACCAAACTACGGGCAATATTATTATCTCAACTTAGACTTTGCACTTAACCAGAATTTGCGTAGGAAAATAAACACAAATACACAAACTGCCACCGATACAGACACAACACAGAGAGACAGACTTTCTCGCTTGTCGTTACACTTGTCACTTAGGATGCACGTTTCAGGATAATCATAACCGTATCACACACACACACACGCAACACCAAAGTGTTTGTTGTTACTTTTATTTTGTTATTTAACATCTCTTGTTTCCTTCGGCTTCCTAAACACACACTAGAGGTGGAAGAAATTCTTCTTTAATTATTTTCTCAAACGTTATCAACACAAAAAGGAGCATTATTTTTGTTCTGAATATTTTAAAGCACACACTGTCATTTTTCGCGATGACACATAGCAACATGAGTTGCAAAATACCAAAACACACGCAAAAGATACTTCGGGAAAACATCAAACAGCTATCGAAAGTAAATAAAACAACGCTCGTGCCAAACTTCATCCTCGTTGCAAAGGCCTTTTGTGTTTGTTTGTTTTGTTTTTCAACTTGATTTTAATACACACACGCACACGAACACACACACAGAGAATTGCCATCGCTGCGCAACCTTTACGCACGGAGACGATCGAAAACGCAACCCCCGTCAAAACAGAAGCGCGTACACGGTGCTCGTTACGTAATCACGCTCTTGACGGACGCCAACATTCTGGGAGGAAAACCCACTAGCCCTCGCGAGTCGACCAATGCGTGGAAAACCGATACGGAGTCGGAGGAATCAATTCGGGGAAGAAATCTGTAGCATCTAATGTAAATATTTCCAATCTTTAAAGCATACACGGTAGCGATTAAAATAGGAAATACAATTTGCATGCAACAAACAACCAGATGCAACAGTAGTTCATTAACTCATTTCCCAACGCATTTTCTTGCTAAGCTTGTTTCTTTGAGCATTAGATTATCTGCCTTTTTCTGCCTTTTTTATGCAGCTTCCTGTCTTCTTTGCACCGTGCCAACGTCGTAAGCTGGTTCTTCACTTGGTCAAACACTTTGAAAACTATTTTTGACTTTAACTCGCACACACACACATTCACTCACACACTCACATTACTGTACTTTGGTTGAACAACAAAAAAACCCGATATCAACAAAACTCCACCTGATTTCACCATCGAAAGAACGAAAACGAAAGAAAATTCTCACTCCATTCTCTGTACGCAAAAGCAAACACCAATGTGCCATTGATTTGTAAGCCATTTCAGGCAAGGAGCACCACTGTCAAAAATGCTCAATTTGCTTCACACACATCACACAGCATATTTCACTTCCAAACAATCGAGCGAATTAGCATATTCTAAAACTACTTTTCTCGTACTCGCGCGTGTGCTCCATATGCAATCTCCTTCCATCGGGAAAATGTACAACCGACCGACACGGAAAGACATAATATGGTGTTGGGAGGGGTTTCTTTGTAAGTGTATGCAACTGAACGGTGCGAGTGAAAAGGAGCGGAAGCAAGTGGGAAAAACACACACAACCACCACATCCACACAAAACAGTTTTTTTCCCCCCCGTAAGCATAAGTGATTTTTCTTTGATTTTTGGCGGTCGCCGCGAGACCTGGTGTGTTGTTGAGAATGTTACGAAACGAAGTGCTGCGTCGGTTCACAACCATGTACCACCACGCCACACCAGGAGGATCTTCACTTTGATCTTGCTTTCAGTACCAACGCATAACATTACTGCCTGTCCTGTTTGTTTGCTGCATGATCATCCACTTTCCACCGCCACAAAACAAACTTCTTTCGCTTTCCTTTTTTTTTTGCTGTTGGTTCTTTTTGAATCGATTTTTTTACTCTGCTTTTTAGCTACTCATTGTCACCAATCCCAACAGGCCGCAGTATCGCTGGGGAAAAAGAGGGAAAACTTGTGGTGCAGAAAGATTTTCGCCATGTCATATCTAGCGAACGCAAGGGCTAAAAACTCGTCGGTGCTGGTGTAGTGACAGCAGCATCCATTCATCGATTTTTCTAGCCACCCACTAACCACCACCCTCTCACAGACCCACACACACACACACGTACACGAATGGTCAAGTGGAGAATCGTTTTTCTTTTTTCGTACTCCCTATAACGATCACAATTTAAACTTTTTGTCAAAGGAAAAAGCCTGTTGTGATTTCCCTCCATGCATAGACATACATTTCAATGCACTAACACACAACACACACGCGTGTACATAACCACAAAAGATTCGTTTTTTGTTTGGTTCGAGGAAAATCGATTGTCCGACAGTTTTCACAGCCTCTTTCCTGTTTCGTGGTCCGTTTTTTTGGGTACACAGTCGGAGGCAATGTGCCTCTTTTATTATTCAATCGTGTCATAAATATTTGCACCCTGGCGGGTTTTGTTCATCCTCAGCACCATTATTCGGGTCACGGTAATAGTTTTATTTATTAATTTCTTTTCGATGCAAATTTTATTCACACACGCGTAGGCAAAACAGAAGAAAATGCGATCTCTGTATGAGTTTTTCCACACAAAACCATTCGAAAAATGGGTTTAGAACTTAATACTATATTCATTAATATTTTGACACTTTCGAGTAGCTTGAATTGTGTTAAAATTTCCTTCGAAAACAAATAAAAAACAGAATTCGAAGGAAAACGGTCGTAACCCTCCCGACGTTAGATCACATTGTCACAGGACGATTTGCTGACACCAGACGTGTACACAACACAACGCGCTCGGATTCACCACGGAAAAACGCTACCAAAGCGCAATCACAAACACACGCAAACACACATACACACACACACACCACAGCTTCCTGGCTATGAGATAATGGCCCCAAAACAGACGCAACATACTCAGTCAACCCTTCAGCACCATTTGTACACATATTATGTTAAAGTGATTTGAGTTTTTTGTTTTGCCTGTTGTTGAATTTCGATTAAAGCAATTAAGCAACACAGTCACACCGAAACGGATCAAACACTTCTGCGTATCGTCGTTTCGCTCGTGCAGGATGCAAGCAGCAAAATACTTTTTTTACTCTGCTTTTTAGCTACTCATTGTCACCAATCCGCATACCAATTGCCGCAGTATCGCTGGGGAGAAAGAGGGAAAACTTGTGGTGCAGAAAGATTTTCGCCATGTCATATCTAGCGAACGCAAGGGCTAAAAACTCGTCGGTGCTGGTGTAGTGACAGCAGCATCCATTCATCGATTTTTCTAGCCACCCACTAACCACCACCCTCTCACAGACCCACACACACACACACGTACACGAATGGTCAAGTGGAGAATCGTTTTTCTTTTTTCGTACTCCCTATAACGATCACAATTTAAACTTTTTGTCAAAGGAAAAAGCCTGTTGTGATTTCCCTCCATGCATAGACATACATTTCAATGCACTAACACACAACACACACGCGTGTACATAACCACAAAAGATTCGTTTTTTGTTTGGTTCGAGGAAAATCGATTGTCCGACAGTTTTCACAGCCTCTTTCCTGTTTCGTGGTCCGTTTTTTTGGGTACACAGTCGGAGGCAATGTGCCTCTTTTATTATTCAATCGTGTCATAAATATTTGCACCCTGGCGGGTTTTGTTCATCCTCAGCACCATTATTCGGGTCACGGTAATAGTTTTATTTATTAATTTCTTTTCGATGCAAATTTTATTCACACACGCGTAGGCAAAACAGAAGAAAATGCGATCTCTGTATGAGTTTTTCCACACAAAACCATTCGAAAAATGGGTTTAGAACTTAATACTATATTCATTAATATTTTGACACTTTCGAGTAGCTTGAATTGTGTTAAAATTTCCTTCGAAAACAAATAAAAAACAGAATTCGAAGGAAAACGGTCGTAACCCTCCCGACGTTAGATCACATTGTCACAGGACGATTTGCTGACACCAGACGTGTACACAACACAACGCGCTCGGATTGACCACGGAAAAACGCTACCAAAACGCAATCACAAACACACGCAAACACACATACACACACACACACCACAGCTTCCTGGCTATGAAATAATGGCCCCAAAACAGACGCAACATACTCAGTCAACCCTTCAGCACCATTTGTACACATATTATGTTAAAGTGATTTGAGTTTTTTTGCCTATTGTTGAATTTCGATTAAAGCAATTAAGCAACACAGTCACATCGAAACGGATCAAACACTTCTGCGTATCGTCGTTTCGCTCGTGCAGGATGCAAGCAGCAAAATACTGACACTTACGGGTGGCGCAAAATAATCTCACACACACACGCACAAACACACACGCAGATATATACACACACACAGGCAGGCACACATGCACGCACACGCTCTCTGGCGACGGGCAACCGTATGTGTGTGTGTGTGTGTGGGGTTTCGCGAAGGCTCAGAACCGAACTGTGGCCACCACCGAAACGGAATCCCGGTCATGGCCGGGTCCGGTATCGGTCCCGGGTGTTTGAGATCGTGCCGAGCGTTGAGAGCGTTCACCGAGAGCGAGAGTTAGATGTTTCGCTCCATTTTCCCGAACCTTTGGATCCGGGGGACAGGTACGAGCGGAAAATGAGCAAAGAATGCATTTTCCACGTAACCTCTCGCGCTCTCGGTGCGAAAACGGGTTCTTGCTCTCATTGCCGAGCGGCTCACCATTTTGCCTCTGTTTTTCTCTCACACAATTTTCTCTTCAAAATTTACAAAAGAAAAAAGTGAAATCCTTTGAGCATCGGGTTTCGAGATTTCGGGTTTGATTGCGAACTGTGCTCTCGCAGTTTGAGCACAAATACACGCAAGAAAAAACAACATGTCGTACGGGTACACTAGTGGCGTTTAGGTTAGGCGTAGTTGTACAGAGCTCGAAAGGAAATACGAATAAAATTGCAACATGAAATTGAACCACTCTTATATAGTTAGCAGGTCTTTAAGTCCGGAAGAAAAGGTTTTTTGATAACTTATTTTGGTTTCTTACAAGAATCTGATCATTAGCCCTAGGTTTTTCTTTAACCGTCCTGAGCTTCCAGTTAAGATTTCCATGAACAAAAATTTATATTACCCGGTATTATATTACTGCAGAATTATGCGACAATTAATCTTAAACTTACTCTACGATCTATCAAGTCTATAAATAACTTTAGACAATTTTTTTACGGAGTTCCAAACCTCGTAGGCCATCAATTTTATTCAGAATAGTAATTTCCTTCGCTTTGTAAAACCATTTCCCATCTCTTGGGCAGATTGTGGATTCTGGAGGACGAAATATGTGGGCTACATGGCGGGTGGACAAAAAACGACCCATTTTAGTGTCTGCAGGTAAGTGCTGAAAGGTGCTGCCACATGTGGCCGAGCGTTGTTGTGCAGCAGAATTATTTTATCATAACTGGTCTCGTTTGGTCCCGTTTGGTTACAGCATTTCGTGGTACACAACACCCAGCTGGTCCCACCAAATTAACAGCATTACCTTGGCACCATGAATGTACCGCTTGGGTGTCGAGAAGGAAGCTTGTCTCGGGTAACCATACGTTGCTTTTTGTTTTGGGTTTGCACAATCCGGTGCAAAAAAGACCCTTCCGGTTAAGCCGTTACAGGTAACCAAACGGCGCTCTATGTCACGGGGCTGTAGGTCATGTGGCACCCAATGCCCTGTCATCCGGATCATGCCTAATGCTTTTAAACGTATTTGCCAGCTGAGTCTGTGTTTGGGTCGGGTCTTCATCAAGTGCTGTCTCCAGTTCTCGATCTTCGTACTTTGTTGGTCGTCCGGAGCGTTCTTCGTCTTCCATATTAAAATTGCCACTTGTAAATCACCTCTGACACATTCTTTCCAATAAAACGTGATCGCCCTAATATTCCCTCATTATACGATGGGTCTCGGTGGGCGAAGTTTTCATCACAAACGAATGAAGGAGAATTCCCCGTAAAAACTTTTCTGGAACGAATATACTCATTTTGCAACCACGTGGAAAATACTTTGTTTACTTATTGATGAAATGTTAGCTCGGGGCAAACAAACCCTGAAGATGACACTTCAAAATAACAGTGTTGCTAGATTTTACTTAAGTAAAAAATTTAAGTAAACGACGCATGTATAAAAACCGTCAAAAACTTATTTATAGACCTGATAACACTAATTTCCTCACAGATTCAGTCAAAATCGAGCATAATATGTTAAAATTTGTCGCATGAACATACCGTTTTTAGATTTGTTAAAGAGGAATTAGAAAAATATTTTATTTGTGGTGTAAAATAATACTCTCTAGAATAATCCGTGAAGTTGTGCGTCAAACCGAGCGATAAGTTACACTGATTTAGTGAAAATATTAATCTATCAACAGCTGCAATACTTTACCATATCGTATAAGTTGTCAACTGCTGAAACATTTTATCGGCTTTCTATTGAAATTTCAAATAAATTCAATAATAAATATTTTTTATTGGTAAACTTTTCATTCATTATGTTTACCGCATGTGACGTGAAAATATCACACCGTTCCAGCACTGTAACGGCCGCAATTTGCTAAATCTTGTGCTCTTTTCTCAGCAGCTGTTGAATGATGAAATTCAATCCAAACAACAACACACACACACACACACAAAGCACAATCCACTTTTCCAATACTATTGAGAGAGTAATGCGAGAGAAATTGCTCCCAAACAAGAGCGGTGCACACCGGGATATTGGGAACATTATTTTTCCCCTTTTGGTTCATAAGCATGTACTCGCACACATTAAATGTTCTATCCTGGTATGCTTTTCAATGTTCTTTTTTTTTGTTGCCTTTATTCGCAATCTTGTTACACGCTTCGACAATGCTGCGGTGTTTGTAAGCAAGGAAAGCAAACCCCCGAAGAGGACAAACAATATAACGAAAAATGCAGCGCCAAAACCACGGTATCGCAGCCACGGGGCCACATGACACTAATACGACTAAGCACGATCCACCGTCTGGTGGCAAGATGATTGTTTCGCGGGAAATTCCTACCCCATGACAGTACAGTACATACAAAAAAAACAGAGGGACCAATACCGTGGAATGTTTCCACCGTTGCTCGGAAGCGAAAAAATGTCAACGGAACCGTCGGTACCATGCCGTAACAGCCATCGGGTTTTCTCTTCTGTCACTACATTCCCTACTCTTATGTGCTGCTGTCCACGGGCAATTGTTTCTATCTTGTCACGAGTCGTGTAATAACGACAGGTTCCATCCGGTACACGTCGATCACGCGCTTCTAAGGGTACGCAGACAATAATACCGATGGACGCGACCCGCATGCCATTACACGGTGATGGATTCTAAGTTTTGCTTTGCATAGTTATGCAAATATTTTAATTAATATTAAATAATATCTACATGCTAAAAAAATATGCTCAACTCAATCCCTGCTATCTACTAGAATACGTTTTGTGATCTCGAACTTTGAGAAGTCTCGAAGACGAAACAACGAAAATTTTAGACTGTGTACAGGTATAGTAAATATAGAATGAATAGACAGTACGATTGAACTACATTCATATGGTCACAGTTTCTCAACAAAGATTGAATAAGACAAGAACATGCTGTGTGAATTTGAATAAAGGAGAATGCATAAGTTCGTAAGCAACGGCGTCAGTCGATCGAGGCAGTTACATTTTGTGATACAATTCACTTCACTATGCTTTTAATCAAACACATAATCTGAGTTCGACTGAATCCAATCGCGAAAGTACGAGACGCGCACAAACCGAGATGGGCTGCTTTCGTCACACGACTTCATCAAATTGGCAAAACCAACCAACACACGCCCGTTTGCATCCTCAATCACCAGCGAAGATCCGTAACCTAAGGGACAGAATATGCCGCCTAAGAACGGATTGGTGCAGATGTGCTGCTCAGTGATGCCTTCTAATATCTGACCGCAGTATGCGTTGGACACCACTTCGTTGCGCAGATATCTTAGCTCTTGGCTAAATCCACTGAGCGTAGTGCCCTCCATCTCCTCGTACGTACGGTAGTCTGCTAGTCTCGGCAAACGGATCGGCTGCACGTAGTAGTTTAGGTTGGCCTGATAGGTTAGACGAATCGTTGCAATGTCATACGTTCGGTACACATCGTTGTAGAACGGGTGTATGCGTATGCCGCTCAATGTGAAGTCAACGTATTGGCGCGTTACAGTTGAACAGTGATCCCAAAACAGCATAGCCAAATACAAAGTCCCATTCATTCTGTACAAAGTGATACAAACAGACAGCCGGCGAGAGGATGTAATTTGAAGTAATTAGCGTTCCAGCACATATATGCACACTATCGTGACCACTTTGTTGAATGTGCACTCCTGCATGGTACGGAAACTGTCCATCGAAGGCTAGATAGCCGTTAGTTTTAAGTACGCTACTATCCAGCAGATCACGGGATTGTTTCACATCGTACGACAGGTTCCATCCGGTACACGTCGATCACGCGCTTCCAAGGGTACGCAGCGCACACGACCACACGCAACGGCAGACAATAATACCGATGGACGCGACCCGCATGCCATTACACGGTGATGGATTCTAAGTTTTGCTTTGCATAGTTATGCAAATATTTTAATTAATATTAAATAATATCTACATGCTAAAAAAATATGCTCAACTCAATCCCTGCTATCTACTAGAATACGTTTTGTGATCTCGAACTTTGAGAAGTCTCGAAGACGAAACAACGAAAATTTTAGACTGTGTACAGGTATAGTAAATATAGAATGAATAGACAGTACGATTGAACTACATTCATATGGTCACAGTTTCTCAACAAAGATTGAATAAGACAAGAACATGCTGTGTGAATATGAATAAAGGATAATGCATATGTTCGTAAGCAATGGCGTCAGTCGATCGAGGCAGTTCCAAATCGGTTTCAGCTTTACATTTTGTGATACAATTCACTTCACTATGCTTTTAATCAAACACATAATCTGAGTTCGACTGAATCCAATCGCGAAAGTACGAGACGCGCACAAACCGAGATGGGGTGCTTTCGTCACACGACTTCATCAAATTGGCAAAACCAACCAACACACGCCCGTTTGCATCCTCAATCACCAGCGAAGATCCGTAACCTAAGGGACAGAATATGCCGCCTAAGAACGGATTGGTGCAGATGTGCTGCTCAGTGATGCCTTCTAATATCTGACCGCAGTATGCGTTGGACACCACTTCGTTGCGCAGATATCTTAGCTCTTGGCTAAATCCACTGAGCGTAGTGCCCTCCATCTCCTCGTACGTACGGTAGTCTGCTAGTCTCGGCAAACGGATCGGCTGCACGTAGTAGTTTAGGTTGGCCTGATAGGTTAGACGAATCGTTGCAATGTCATACGTTCGGTACACATCGTTGTAGAACGGGTGTATGCGTATGCCGCTCAATGTGAAGTCAACGTATTGGCGCGTTACAGTTGAACAGTGATCCCAAAACAGCATAGCCAAATACAAAGTCCCATTCATTCTGTACAAAGTGATACAAACAGACAGCCGGCGAGAGGATGTAATTTGAAGTAATTAGCGTTCCAGCACATATATGCACACTATCGTGACCACTTTGTTGAATGTGCACTCCTGCATGGTACGGAAACTGTCCATCGAAGGCTAGATAGCCGTTAGTTTTAAGTACGCTACTATCCAGCAGATCACGGGATTGTTTCACATCGTCAAGCTGCTACTAGCGATCCGCCACAGTACGATTCACAATCGCTTCCACTGGTGGTGATCGGTCAACGTCAATCGATGCCACTACTCCTAACGCAGACCCAACAAGGGCACCTAACACAATGAGCGCATTGCACACGAACATTGAAGGATTTGCTATAGATCTGTTTTCGGCAAGGTTGTTCAAGCTACTGGATGCTAAACTTTATTTGCACTTGGCTTATATAGTGCGCATTAACGCGCGATTAGACGAACCTGTGACGCTAGTTTGATAATGTGTGACGAATCATCGAAATGCTCATTATAATTACGGCTATAAATTAACGCGTTAATCAATGCGAATGACCGCACGATTCTGTTACTGTTCGGTGTACTATAAACCTAGTCAGGAACCGTTCCAAATTCCTTAAATAACAATTTAAGTTCGATTTCTTCAGGCTGATAACAACGGAACGAGCTTTTCTTATCATTTTTCATGCAGATCTTTCATGACTATATCGTTAATAACATGCTGCGTAATCTACTCAAGATTGTGATTTAAAGCGATGAAGATTATCTGAGCAAAAACAAAATAACAAACAAATTTATTATGCCCTCATTACGTAGCGCATTGCATATCTAGCGAAAGGGGCAAATATAGTCGAACAAGTGAGCTGTTGAGTAACTATATGGGCAACGGGAAAACGTTCTCACAATCGTTGCCAACACAAGAACGTCACATATTCTTTCTTGGACAGGTACATTACGTTTCATGAGATTTTATTGTCATTCCATATGTTTCTAGCCATCTTAAGCTACACTGTAAAGTTTGTTCCTGCTGCACTTTTCATAGAATTTGCTTAAAAATCAAACATATAGTCTGAGCTCCTTCGAATCCATTCGCTGAAGTACGTCACCCGTGTATGTGCGAGCGGAATATTCATCGAACAAACGTAAATCCAGTTGGTGATGCCAATCAGCATCGGCCCATTCTCATCCGCAACAGCCAGCGGTCCTCCGTGGCTAACTCTGCAGAAATTGCCCCCAATATAGGGATCGGTGCAAAGCTGATGTGCGTACACGTACGAGTGC
The DNA here is from genome assembly GCA_002091835.1 of Anopheles maculatus. NCBI lineage: Eukaryota > Metazoa > Arthropoda > Insecta > Diptera > Culicidae > Anopheles > Anopheles maculatus. The sequence continues at coordinate 198,927 of KZ061587.1, read as the reverse complement.
ACTTGATTGCAGTTTTCGTTTGACATCACCAGGTTGCGCGTATATCGCAGCCCGGTGTAGATGCTGTAGCTGGTGCTCGTAGCCTCCATCGTTTCGAACGTGCGCGTATCGGAGATCCGTGGCAAACGGATCGGCTGCACATATTTGTTAAAGACCATCGGTTGGTTCAGATAAATTGTTGCTATATCGTTAAGGTACGTGCCTGCGTACGACGGATGGACTGTGATCCCACTGCCAGTGAAGTTGATGCGCTGTCCCCGTTCCAAGTCACCTTCGGGTGCGGACCCTAGGAGCACATACCCGTATTGGTACAGTTTGGTGATCGACCGATCACACAAACACAATGCCACTGTTAAGATGTAGCGTGCCGTGATGATGGAACCACTACACATCGTATATCCTACTCCTCCGTTTTGCTTGGTATACACTTCCGCAAGGTAGGGAAACTGTCCCGGATAGGCTAGGTACCCATCCGTGCCAAGCTGGTTCGCGTCCTGTATGGCGCGCGATCGCGATACATTCGAGACCTTCGGTGTTTGGTCCTCTGTATTTGGTACCTCCAGTGGTGCCTGCTCAATTTCGATCGACACAACACATGCAAATAGCAATACCACACCGATCACAAAGAACGCTACTGCTGAGGTCTTCATGATGTACCACACTAGCTTCTAGTCCTGGTCCGTTTGCTACACTGATGCTTGGTTCAGCATTTTCAAACGGTTTATATTCTC
>KZ061587.1:161211-197636 GCA_002091835.1 Anopheles maculatus | reverse complement strand
GAGCGGAATATTCATCGAACAAACGTAAATCCAGTTGGTGATGCCAATCAGCATCGGCCCATTCTCATCCGCAACAGCCAGCGGTCCTCCGTGGCTAACTCTGCAGAAATTGCCCCCAATATAGGGATCGGTGCAAAGCTGATGTGCGTACACGTACGAGTGCACTTGATTGCAGTTTTCGTTTGACATCACCAGATTGCGCGTATATCGCAGCCCGGTGTAGATGCTGTAGCTGGTGCTCGTAGCCTCCATCGTTTCGAACGTGCGCGTATCGGAGATCCGTGGCAAACGGATCGGCTGCACATATTTGTTAAAGACCATCGGTTGGTTCAGATAAATTGTTGCTATATCGTTAAGGTACGTGCCTGCGTACGACGGATGGACTGTGATCCCACTGCCAGTGAAGTTGATGCGCTGTCCCCGTTCCAAGTCACCTTCGGGTGCGGACCCTAGGAGCACATACCCGTATTGGTACAGTTTGGTGATCGACCGATCACACAAACACAATGCCACTGTTAAGATGTAGCGTGCCGTGATGATGGAACCACTACACATCGTATATCCTACTCCTCCGTTTTGCTTGGTATACACTTCCGCAAGGTAGGGAAACTGTCCCGGATAGGCTAGGTACCCATCCGTGCCAAGCTGGTTCGCGTCCTGTATGGCGCGCGATCGCGATACATTCGAGACCTTCGGTGTTTGGTCCTCTGTATTTGGTACCTCCAGTGGTGCCTGCTCAATTTCGATCGACACAACACATGCAAATAGCAATACCACACCGATCACAAAGAACGCTACTGCTGAGGTCTTCATGATGTACCACACTAGCTTCTAGTCCTGGTCCGTTTGCTACACTGATGCTTGGTTCAGCATTTTCAAACGGTTTATATTCTCACAGATCTGATCGCGATAAGGGAGACGAGTGCAAATGTTTAAAAAGCTAATTATACAGTGTCACGGTTTATATTCTCACAGATCTGATCGCGATAAGGGAGACGAGTGCAAATGTTTAAAAAGCTAATTATACAGTGTCCAAAATCTTCAATTCATTGCAAAATAAGGCTCTTAGCAATGCTACAAACAAGTACCCTAGACGCTGGTTTACGTATGTAGATAACACAGTTTGGCAAACATCTCTTATCGTTCCGTTACCGGATCGTAGTTATCGCACAAAATTCTTCCAAATAGTGGCATAAAGAATAGTGATAAAGCACTTTACATAAACTTTGTTTCCTGCATTAAGCATTCTGAGTATGTGTCTCATGAGTTAAGTGTTTTTGTCAGATGAATGAAGGTACACGAGTTACTAGGCAAGATAAATTCATTCGATAATGATTTAACTGACAGAACATAGCTAACATTATTTAGAAACTCTACATCACAGTTCTACAAGGAAGTGTTCTTGGACCTTTGTTTATCATGTCAAATAATAAGGTTACAATGGTTTCCAAACCGTATTATGCTACTAGTGCTGAGGTGTAGTCGACGTACATTATCCTCTGCTTATATCTTATAAATATCTTACAACGTATGTGAGTAGAGCAGATGATAGTGTATCAGACCATGATATTTATCTATTTGTTGAAAGGCAAGCTGCCAAGCTATTTTGGAGAGAGAACAGTCATAGGTTCAGCCGTTCATCGGTACTGCACACGCAGATGGGATGACAGCTGGAAATAAGGCATGCGAGAAACCTGCACCAATTGAGGCCTTCTTGTGCTGGCAAACTGTAGAATGTGACCGATTTGTATATGTTTTGTCCTATGTTGTATTGTGGACACGTGCAGTTAAGATAAGTATAATTAAGATAAGAATTAAATATTAAAAATAAAACAATAATATTCAAAAGTTTCAGACACGCAATTTGCTCCGACAAGGCCACAAACCCATTCGCTTGTTTGTATTTGTACATCAACACCTTCAGGAATCTAATATTTCCAGTCCGTCTATAAACTACATCTTATCAAAAGCGTCGGTACGGTAATAAGATAAGTTACATTGTAGAACTGATTTAGATTACTCCCGCTCTATAAAATACGCCTTATGAAAAACATCGGTTTCCCTAATAAGATAAGCCGCATTGCATAATTGATTTAGATTATTTGATTTATATACATCGTTAGCTCTTATCGCTTTGACCGATAATGAACCAGTTATGAGCAGATAAACACTAGCACTGACTCTAGCGATCACAAAAGCACCGAATGATTATCTACCGCATACAGCAGAAAAAGAGGTTTAAAAGAAAATGATAAGCAAACCAGCTTATCGATACACAAAACCAAATCTTAATCAATTTACTTTACATTTTTAATGCCATTAATGGAGGCGCCTGGTACGTGGCTCAAGTTGTGGAATCAATTTGATGAAATGGGGAAAAAAAACAAAAAAAAACACATTTACTTTACAAATTATTCCCGCTAACCTGCAACGTAGAAAATTTCTTACCCTTCAAATTAATTTACTGCATCTACGAAAAGCCGTAAGTGAATATTTCTTCAAATTAAATTCTCGAAACTAATTGCTCACAATTTGTACCACAGTTCCAGCCAAAAAAAGGAGTTTAATTGCATCCCGACCAGCGCAACAGCAATACTACGAACACTTTTGCTCTCTCTGTCTCTCTATCTCTCTCTCTATTAATCTCTCACGATTCAAACACAAAGCCACAACAAAATGCATCACGAACAGCACACACCTACAAGTACGTGCGCTCATCGCACATGTTTCAGTTTCGTTTTTCAAAGCATTTCTTATCAATATCTCGTTTGAAATCGCTTTTCCTCCTGCCAAACAATCTCAGTACATGGAGAACAGACAACAAAAAGTCAATCTTTCTCTGCACCGATACGAGACAGATGCGCCCCCAACATGTTTGCTTGCGCGAATCTAAAGAACCAATCCGCGAACCATTGTCAAGTCGGTTCGGGACCGACTCAAGTTCGTGCACCACTACCATCTAGCTGGGTTCCCTAGCAGACGGAACCGTTTGATGGTGGTGGAAAAATCGATTTTCTCTATCCTAGGTTCACGATAGCCACACGGGAAGCAATACATGGTAGCGCATGGTGGTGGGGTACGCAACGTTCCCATTATGCTCGGCCTGGTACAATCACTAGACACACTCAACCACACACAACCTTCGACGGGCATAAAAAACATTCACCAACACAAGCGTCCAAGTTTTGCTGTGGCGCACTGTTTATTTATTTTACCAACTGTGAAGAATAATTTGCGGTTTTTAGGTGCCAGCCAGACCTTGTTGTTTGTGGATTGCAATTGCTGGTAGAGTAAAGGTATGCAACGAGCAGTATGCAATCGGTAGTGCGGGAAGTATTTGTGGTTAAAATTAAAAGTAAATAAACAAACTTTTTAGAATTGTCACTGTATATTCAAAGCAGCATCTAGACCTAACAAGACCAAAGAAACTCAAGCCACAAAATTCTGATAAGCATAACTAAAATCAGAACCATACTCAACTCATACTCTCAATCCGTAATTTCAATACCGTCTAAATCCTAACCCATTAGGACCATTCTCCAGTGTTCTTCTTCAGCTTCATAAGGCTGCGCTAGTGCTTCTTCAGCATGTGCTTTACCATGTGTCGCGTAGCACAGCTCAAAGCAGCAGCCAATTTAAGCAACCGTCGTTTTGCAAGAGAGCTAGGAAAAAACGGCAACAAAAATGCTGCAGACAACAAACTGCTGCATACCACTGTACGTTCGTACTTCGGTACACCAACACAACTCTAACGATAGCTCACAGCAACACCAACTACCCACACCAACACTACCCGGTCGAACAACGGCGGAGAGAAACTGTCTTATGCTGCTGCAAAACGATACTACTCTCAGCTTCCACTTCCCTGTCAGTCAGTTGGGCTGATAAAGTAGGTCACTGGTGCACTGGCTGTAGCCAGACGCAAACCACCGGCAAAGCCGAACGGTTTCGTGCGCTCAAGCCGTGCAAGAGATCTGACAATCTGTTCCGAATTTTGATTCAATCTAAACCAACAGATTTGATGTGTTCCTGTGAAGCACATATCACACAACCCATCTAGCGTGCTGTGAGTGCAGAAACAAGAGCCATGCCAACAACACGATCGATCGATTTATTCGCCGAAAATGATCTCGGCACAAAAGTTAATCTCGGTATCATCGGCATCTGCCACGTGCCACATGACAATTTTTGCATATCACTTACAAACAAGACGGTCGAAAAAGTTCCACCAACTTTTCCGCTCTGCCATCAACGATTGCTCGCACACAAAAGCCTAAGTGGCATTGCCAAGGAAAAGGACCCTTTCAGACGTGAAGTAATGCTAGGGGACTAACAAGAAGAAGCACACACAAAAACTCATAGCAAATCTCAAAAGAAAACGAGTTAACGCTGACGCTGGACGAACGTTTTCCAGGAAATTAAATTTACTAGACGATCCTGGTGGTTGGTTGGTTCCGGTGGGTGCGTTGGTGAAAGCCGTCTCGTTCCACCGTGCGCATTAAACTTCTCGACATCGATACGATAGCAGTTTTCCTTTTTTCTTTGCACCCCCCTGTACGTGTATACTGAGAAGACACCAATAATAAAGCCTGTGTCCCAGGGCGATTGCCTGGGAACACTACGGAGGATAACTTTCGGCATACTTTTTACGCTTCGAAGATTTACGGCTTCACGGAGGGTGGGTGAAAATATGAAAGATTATCCTCTTTCTACGTACGGATTGATGCAACTGTGTGTTTGTGTGAGAAGCTTTAGCTAAAAGGGTAGAGCTTTTAGTGTTGGATTAATCGAACGATGCCACGATCTCGTGCTTTAAAGTTTTAAGATATATTTATCGAACATTTTTAAACCTAAAAACTAAAAAGACATACATATATTTTCAATCGTAAACGAACTTTAACCTAGAAGTGTCTTGCAAACCGCAATCACTTTAAGCCGTGACGAAGAAACCCCTTTATCTAGCTTCACAATCAATAACCTTCAGCAGAAAACAGATTGTGTACCGCAAAAGCAAAGCAAACATCCATCATTCGCTTCCCACCAAACTAACGGAGTCACCATCCGGCAGTAAGGGAACGGGTGATAGTAAAACCATAACGATACCTTGGGTCGAAGAAGCTTGGCCTTTGCTTGGCGAACACGGAAAATGCGTTTTCACCCTTCTTTTGCTAACGAGACGCGACAAACAAACGGCGCAAGCCAATGCAGACCACCAGGTTTATTGGGGGACCGCAACGAAACGGATGACTCAGCGTCGTTAGTCCGCAAGGTTTGCTCAGAAAGGGTGAGAAAAAGTGTCAAATGTACTATTCGGGAAAGACTTCCTACCCTTTCGATGTTGAAATCAGCACTAATCGTTGTAGACGACGTGAGAGCCAATACGCTTTGCTACAATATAAAATGAAACAAACATTATTTTAAATAAAATTTTCGTTCACCATGACATGTCAAATCTTAAAGTTGACAATAAACATTAAAAAACACGAAGAAAAAAAAACATCCGCCAAACGCATCCGAAAGCGTAAACATGAAAAATTATAGTAGGAAGAAAGTGTGAAGTCACTTCCCCGATTCTGGCACCATTCTGGGCCAAGCGTCTCGGAAAATTCGGTAAACAGAAGCCAAATGGGACTGCAAATACAAACACAGGCCCCGTTGGTATAGGAAATCTCACTCCTCGATGCTCCATTGCACAGGCATAGCTAACAATATTTGTTCGCCGATTTAATTCGGCTCACTCACTTCATCACCCGCTCTCGCTTTCTCACCACCCATCACCATGCTCACCAACAGCCCAAACGAGAAGTACCAGGCGTCTCCATTACAGTACCGCACGCTACTGTGCAGTACCGCACGGTAGGAAAGCTTCCAACGAACAAAAGCTGAATCAGCGAAGCAAAATACCAGTTTACACGCGCAAAACCGAACGCTGCCGAAAATGTGAAATTAAATTCATCCAGAAACGATCCACTCCCTGGCGCGATCCACTCAATCCCATCCTTATACCCATGGGTGTTTTAATAACATCCAAGCGAGAGATGCTATCTGAGACATACACACAGCAACACAGCACAAGAGCGCTTCTGATTAGGATTACTGGATACAAATTTTGCAAATATATACTTGGTCAGAATTTTGATCACGCAATAGGGACGAAAGACCCGGAAAATAATGGCATCGACAGCACAAAACGTTTCGCGTATGTATGCGAACATTAAATAACTACGTACGGTGAGAAAGTGAACATGGCCACAGTAATAAAATGTACCATAACTTTTCCCGCATGGCCGGTTGGAAAGTTATTCACTTTCATTGCATAGCTCCATTGTACGGTAGACGGTGCGGAACATTCGGAAATAAAATATGTACTAGAGCGGAGGTGTATGTCTGTGTGCTCGCACACCAACAGTTAAACAGTATTGAAAGAGAATACTCTTCGGTCCATTGTGTTATTGATCCTTACACCGCACGATGAAGGTATATTGTTTTCCTGAAAATGCGCTATGATTCGCAGAATTACTCTAATAATATAAGAAGCTTTCGAGTCCAATTTATCCCAATGCACTTTGTAACTCCACCGAATGAATTTGCTCCAATGTGATCCATCAATTTGCATCCATCAATAATGTACTTACACAACCAGGAATTCTTAAAAAGGTTTTTGAAACTTTCCGTGCACTTGTCGGTTTGATGCATTTGTTGAAACACTAGAGATGAACTTAGCCGCTTAAGTTGGAAATTGAGATGTATTACCTCAATGACGATCCCTGCTTTTCATAGCCATGTGGCGTTATGCCAAGAAGCTGAGGACATAGTTCAACTTCATGATAGGTACCCTTCTTAACTCACCTAGAAAGATAAGAGTAAAATAAAGAGATTTGAGTAAAATGAAAGGCCAACAGTCCATGTTATTTTATATATAAAAGCATGCTAGCTAAAGCAATTATTGAAAAACTTTAATATAATAAGTATAACAAAGTGTAGTAAAAGAGCATATAAATAATAATATAATAAAATAAGTAGAAGTTAACGTACACTAAAACGTTTTTTCGAAACAAACAAATTATATTAAATAAAGAAATAAATATCATATCTTAAAAAATAGGAAACAACAAGTAAGCTCATTGACCAGTTTTGAGTAAATCAAAACGAACAAAGCGCATTAAAAGGTTTCATCTTCGCCTTCTTCTTCTTCATCTTTCTCTTTTTCGTCTTCTTCTCAATCTTTTTCTTCTTTTCGCCCTTCTTTCAAATCACTTTTGTTTAATTTTTCTTCTTTCTATTGTCTTTCTTCGTCTTCTCGTGCTGAGTCAAACTTTTATCATTTTTTTTCAGTGTTTTTTTTCTAATTCTTTCCAAGTCTTTCTAAGTTTAATTTAATTTGCCTAAAGAAAGTAGCTTATGTTTTAATTATTTATTTTTTAGTGTTATATCTCTTATTCTTACTACTACTTTGAGTAGGTTTTCATATGTTCAAAGCGTTTTCTTTCTATTTTACTTATAATGGAGTTTATTGACCCCATACTGCTGAGTACTTCGTTTTTTTCATTACTTATTCGTATTCTACGAATTATCTTTTTTTGTGTGTCTTTTTCGCCATTATGGGTACTTAATGTTGTTGTTTTCCCCTTTGGGTTGTTTATTTTCATTTACGCCATTTCTTTAAACAATTCCGTGTCCTTTTTCTCCACTACCATCGACTTACACTTACCCATTTAACACACAACCAGTTCCAAGAATCTTGACACCCATCCATTAAGGGACATCACAAAACAACCCACCGCTCGTCCACCTCAAGTAGCAAAAAAGTAGCCAATTTGACTCTCGTTTCAAACGGTAAAGCTAAAGCTTTCAAATAAATTTCCTTTTTTCGACACTGTTTTTCTTTACTAAACGCTACTGCAGTAGCTTGCCTTTGTACGGACAACAACCCTGGCTGTGTGTGGAATACAATTTGTTTGAGGAAAAAAAGCTGCACGTTTAATAATACAAAGCCGGTACAAAAAAGACACCTTTTTATTGTCGCTTCCCTAGAATCACTTCAAGGTGCAAAACGAAAAACCGTACACCACATTCCTAGAACCAGCGCAGAAAGGTTGAGGTACAATGGTTTCCGTAGTTCACCGTTCTACGTGCGATAAGTATCGAAGAAGCATTCAAATTCCTAAGGCTACAGTTTCCTAGGCGAAAAGTATTACAAAACACACACACACACACCAGCGCAACATTGGTGTGTGTATTATGGGGAACTACCCGTGACCATGCAAACGAATCCGAGACACACAAACAAGGACGAAATCGTCTGGTGCGGCGGTGCCCCGGCAAATGAAATTAAGAAGTCAAACAGACGGCAAACACAGTTCAGTTTTTCGTATCCCTGTTTCTTTCTTGCTACATTTTCAATTACAACCTATTGGCGACGGAGCTCGATCAATTTGCTTACTCCGATAGGGAAACTCTTGGCACGGAAAGCTCGGCTGGTAGAGATTTTCACCCGACCCCAAAGCAATCAGATAGCGAACGCAATTTCCACCAAGCGTCTACTAGCATGTTTTCAGTGTAAAATTCAACGCACCATCGTTCAGGAAATGTGAGGAAAATTGGTGCTCTTCGTTCATTTCCATCACATTCCGGCTTCACTATTTCACGAGAGGCGTATCGTTCCATCCTTGATTTACTCGGTATATGGTGGTAAAAAATGCGTCCTTCATGTATGTGGCAAACATCCTTCAACAGTTTCAGCAAAAAAAGAAAGAATGTTTAAAGTCTTTCTCGCTTCCTGTCATTGCGCCTAGACTTCCTAACAGGCCACACATCGTCATGCGACTGCAAGCACACATTTGCATATTAAAACACCTGCCAAGGTCGCCAGCCAAGGTGCACGATTAATGTGTCAGACGGTGGAACCATGCCGGACCGGAACCTCCGCTGTATCTGCCTGTCGGTCACTCGGTCAGTATTCTCTGCTTCACACAGCTCACTGCTTCGGCTGTGGAGCTATCGTCTGTTCCTTACAAACATGACTCTCACACGTGTTTACCTCATACGAAGCAATACATCTGGATGTTCCAAATGTGCCTTATCATATTTAAGGAAAGGTGTTTGCAAAGAAGATTCATGAGATAATTATCTACTCATGAAATCCATTTACATTACATTTACCAAAACGGATGCGAATCAACGAACAATGAATGCATGTTAATTATTTACCTACGGCAGGCCCGGTTACACCGTCAACAAACGCCTAGCTAATGGATACCATCAGCGAGAGCGTTATCACCAGTTTTTTAAGAAAACGTCTTTTGTAGCGAAACAAAACCATCGCTAGGGAAAAACAGGAAGGAAGAAACAATTTTCATTACAGGAAGCCCATTCCATTTGGCGTCCCGTTTCTTCTCGCCAAAGTATTCCTGAGCGATGATTTCGAATATTCTGCATCGCTTTTTCTTTCCTTTTGGTTTGGTGCATGTTTGCTGAACAACTCTGCCAATGCCATAAAAAAACGAAGATATGATTTTATGAACTTTCACGAACATGCGCTCAGACCATAAAACCGAACACACACGCGCGCACACTTTGGTGCAAATGAAAGAGATTTGCTTGGCCGGGCGACAGTACCAAATTTCTAGCAGCACATTTGTAATGGAAACTTTTGCAATAATCGTAAGATTCAATTACTCAGCTGAGACTGACGTTCGCTGAAAGGGATGACGATGAGGTGGTGCAAATAATATCTAGTATTAATATATGATAGTCATACACGTACGGATATTTGAAAAAAAACAACGAGGCACGTGGTGTTCGTTACGATATCTTTCAATATTGTGGTGGGAATGGTATGGCATCGTAAATCATTTCTCGTAGTTATGCCTTATTTGTTTCGTGTTGGGTTACGAAAAATATGTAAATGAAATTTCTTAAAAAGATTTGCTAAATAAATGCTATAATAAACTCTAATATTTCTTCAACTTTTGTAATTCTTTGTGTTTTTATGGTAAGTCTAAAGAAAGGGTCTCGAGTAGAGATAAGAAAACTCACTCTTTTCAGTGATTTAAATCACAGTAAAAGAGTAACTATAACGATTTAAATCTTTAACTTACTCTTTAAAGATTCATTAAAAATTAATTTTCTAAACAAAATTTAATCACCTGTTTATAATCACTCTCTGTGCCGACTTCTAACTCACTCTTTTTGGTTTATACTCACTCACACACTCACTCACTCACTCTCTGTTCCGACTTCTACCTCACTCTTTTCGGTTCATACTCACTCACTCACTCTTTTCATGTAATAATTACTCTTTTCGGTTTTAACTCACTCTTTTCATATAATAATTACTCTTTTCGGTTTTTACTCACTCTTTTCGTATTAGAAAAGAGTAATTATAATATGAAAAGAGTTAGTTAAAACCGAAAAGAGTAATTATAATATGAAAAGGCGGCCCGGTGGTGATGCGACAGCGGCGCCGGTCTTCACACGGCAGGACCGGAGTTCAAGTCTCATCTGGGCCGTTCCCCCATAGTGAGGATTGACTAACCAACTATGCGGTATCAATTAGTCTAGTAAGCCAGAAATGGCAGGCATGACCTTAAGAGGTCGTTAGGCCAAGAAAGAAGAGAATATGAAAAGAGTGAGTGAGTGAGTATAAACCGAAAAGAGTGAGTTAGAAATCGGCACAGAGAGTGAGTGAGTAAGTATAAAGTGTGATTAAGTTAAAAGAGTAGAATAAACTCTTCGTGCGGATTTGAAACCATACTTTCACTTGCGTTATTTAACTCACCCACTCACTCTTACTCAGTGTACACATCTCTAGTCTCGAGGCTTATAATTACAGGGATGATCTTTCACGTGGTAGGACCACTATCAAATCCTATAAGACAGTTAATTTTTCCAAATACAGGAATTAATTTAAATTTAAAGGTAAACTAAATCAAAGAAGCTAGAAATTACAGGTTCAGACCTCGTGAAATTGTAATTGTGAAATTTTTCTATTTCAAAATGATTTTTATTCAAAAAGTGCAGTGTAAGGTGTCTGTCTCTATACAGTTTGAACATTTATCCCAGATGGATTTGATAAATTGAGTAAATATATTGCGTGAAAGTAAAATTCATGATATACTGAGAATGTTCTGAGGATACTTTCCTCGAAGCGTACTCAATCTTTCCTCATACTTCAAAGTCTGCGCGCTGTGTCGAGATCTTGGATTCATAAGTGTACAAGTGTATCACAGGGTTTTTGATAGGAACTAGCATTGTACAAGCCATTTTCGGAAACAGCTCTAGATAAAATTGACAATTTGAATGTACTGCTAAAGTCCATCATATGTTCTTGGCATCGCTCACGATGAAGCGGACAAAGTACAGGGAGATCTAGACAGAAATATTCCAGTCCTCCACTCGCTTTGCAACGTTTTAAAATTTGTCAAGTTCTACATACACGAACAATGTTTGCTAGAACAAAGTCAGGCCTTTACTACAGAGTTGAAAAACAATTCAAAAATAGTTGAAACTTTACTGGGTCATCTCGCCAACCCTGTGAATATATGTAATTAATTGTCTCAAGCCAGCTTATCCATAACAAATACATTAAAGCTACTATCGAACAGATTAACCTGCCAGTATCTTCTAAATGAACACATTTAGCACAACTTAAGCGTAAAACAACACGTTCAACATAAAGCAGCAATCAAACATCAACAAACTACAGCGATAACGATTCGGTGGCAACGAAAACGCAAACGATTCATGCTTCTCCTATGTGTGTTTGTCCAGTTGCGCCAAGACCAATGCACACCACAAGCCAAAACTTCCCTCCCAATCCTTACACTAACTCACCCCATGCAAATTAATGAGATGGTGCTCCTTTTTTTAACTTTGGCATTCGGCCACCGTGCCATCACCATCATCATCATCATCATTTCTGCATAATTTCGTTCGCAAAAGAACGGAAATGGCCACTAGACACACAAACACCTTTCTCCGCACAATGCCATACACTTCCGGGACACCGAAAGAATGTGACCGTTCAAAAAGGCTTGCGCTCTCATGAATTAAGCTTCAATTCCCGTGAATAAAATCCCAAATTCCTGTAGTATGCGCGCCGCTTGGAAAAAAAACACTGGGAGGGCGTTGAGGAGGACAGGAATTGGTTATGGTCTTTTGTCGTGTCGCTAATGGGTCAGAACAGTGGGCAGCAGGAAATGGGCAAGAAAATCAACGATTGATGAATATTTGTGTCACGTTGCCGTTTCGTGTTTCGGTGAGGTGGTTCTCCGAACGCGCATACCAGTTGACATTCGAGGAAACAATGACAGCCAACGACGATGACGACGACGGACGCTGTTTGTAAAGGATTCTTTAGGCATTGTAGAAGAATTATTTGCACCGGTTAGACGATAGTTGGTTTGGTACCATGCAAAAGATCAGCTTTAATGTTTCTGTTGTTTTGGTGTTGATCAATCAGGATTCTTGAAGAATCCTATTCTGGATTTCTGGACTTTAAAAAAGCGGATATTCCACACATCACGCAAGGCCAGTTAAACAGTACGTACGAATAAAGACCTATCTGAGTTTTCAACTCTTCAAAATTGTTATCGATTAAAATAATATTCATCAATGCCTTTTGTCTATTGTACTTATACAATATTGATGACGATTTGTCATATTGGAATATAAAATTTAAAAGACATCCTCAAGTGTACAAATAACGCAATAAAATGTCTACAAAATAGATCAAATAAAATGAATCATATCAGATCACTGCCACCCAAACGAAACATTGCTTGCTGCAAACCTTCACCCTCAACATTAAAGCGAACATCGCGAAACCATCCAATCAGCAGTAATCGCAATTTTGTACCAAGCGCCATCTCTAACATATACTCTCCGGCACCGAAAAGCCCACAACACTGTCTGACGCAATGAATGCAAACAACGTGCCGCAACAAACACAAACAGCAAAGTGCTACTATCGGACTCGAACGCGTCTATCTGCAGCAGTGTAGAATAAGGCGCGGAAATGCGAAGAAAATGGAGCGACCAAGCGAGGTGAAAAACTCCCACGCGTCCACACGGAAATATGCGATGACCGATGCCGAGTATCGGGGAGGAACGGTGACGGAATTTTTCTCCTTTCTTGCTAGCATTTTTTTCAAAGTCATGATTTCATCATTTACCATTGAACCTGAGCGAGTTCGTCCGTGACCGCCAACAGCGGGCACCTTGATCGTCTACCGTTAGTCAACCCCGGGACACGCAGGATGTGTTGTCGGCAGGACAATTGCGTGTAGCGTGCTAAGCGACGTGTACGTAATTCCCTACCTGTAGTTAAGGGTTTATTGTTCGGCTGTGGTAGGAGCGCATTAGTCGATGGTGCAGACAGGTTCGTGAATGATGGCTTCAAACAAATGATTGACTATAAAAAACCTCTGTATACTGTGCGGCATAGGATTAAACACATGCAATTTATAGCAAAAGAATGAAATTATTTAAATCAAACTTGCTATAAATTCTTCCAACAGCTATATGTTAGAAATATGTGGAATAAAATATTAATCCACGCCAGCCCTACTTTATAAGCCAGCACTGTAACAATTGCCCCGGCATACTGCCCCGGCCACTATGTAGTTTCACACGATGATGATCACACGTTATGGTCCCATTTCACGCAACTTCGCTGCGGATATTTCACATCCCATCTCATCCCATCGACAGGACACACAGCACACAAAAGGGTTTTTCCCACCATTTTCGGAATTTCTTCACACGTTCACCTCACCCTCCCCCCATTTCGCATTACTTTCTTCAGCTGTCGTCTGCTTCTTTGCGTACCTCACCGTCTCGTAAAAAGCCAGAAGTCAATTAAACTCTAACAAAACGCATCACCGCACCAGTTACTAAGCCACCATATGCACACGAGGCAGCAACACAGCTGGAAGGATGGAAACGTGGTGGAAAATCATGACCGGTAAATTGCCAGCCTGCTATTGCCTGCTGCACACCGGGACGATGGCCCAAACATGGGTGCCACGGTAACAAACGCGCGTACTTCCCGGAATTCTGAAGCTTTCGATCAAGCTCTTGCTACCAGGTCGGGAAGGTCGTCACAATAAACCGCCCGTTACTACCATAACCGTCGATTTGTTTAATTTTGATTACCTCCAACGTGACGGTTGGAAGGCAAAATGGCAGCAATAGTAGTAGTAGTAGTGGTTGTAACTTGTCACACAAGGGTAAAAACGGACCTGCTTTTCGTAAAACATTGTCAAGGTCACGGCATCGGTATCGGAGGATCGCAAAAAGGAATGTCTACCACCATACGGTGGCAATTCGATTCGCACGTTTTCCAAGTTCAAACAGGGACATACACACACACTCAGGTATGTGTTTTCTTCCATGACATAAAGTTGTTTCACTGGTTTATGGTTTGACGAAAAATTTGAAGGAAAGCGGTTAGATCGATTCAGGTTAATGCAGGCAATCAAATCACAACCGGTTCGATGGGCATGTACATTTAGTTTACAATGTATACACGAACTATTAAAGTTTTTTTTATAGAAGAATTTAGTTTCGATTATATTGAATTGCATGTCTGTTCTAACAAGTAAGGATTTTTTTTAAGTTTGTATATCTTCTTCGTCTGCTTTGGGACAGCAACCTCGAGAGGCCTACTATATCTGGCTTAATTAGTTATCAGACTCTACATCTGCTTTGTAAACTTAGTCTGCTCCAGAAGTCCTCAATTACTTCGTTCCGTTTCTTTTATTAACTTAAAAGACGTTACATCCGCTTCGTGAACTTAGTCTGCTCCATAAGTCCTCAATTACTCCATCATAGTTTGAGTCTACCACTGCGGTTTATGCACTGGGTCGTCCGAAATCATTCTCATGACATCACCAACCCACCGAGCTTGATAAGTCTTATTCGTCGCACAATATCGGGATCCAATACCAGCTTATAAAGCTCGTCCTTCTGTTTCTGCAGTTCCTTTTGAACAGATTGTTCTTGAAAGCGATTAAGAGAAATTGCTTCTGTTTTCGGACCTCCTCGGAAAGTCGCTCCTCCCAAGTCTTCCAACGCCAGCATTATTGTCTCCTGCCATTCCTGACAGGAGTCTTAAACCAATGCTGTCTATGTCATAAACGTGCATGCCAGAATTTAGATTGTCTTACAGAAGATGGACTCTGAAGTCTCGCATGTCCCTATCTAAAATCACAAACCTTTGGTGGTAGCTGACAATTCTCCATGATCATACCAGACACGTGATGGTTGTTGATTGGCATGCAAACCAGCTGGATAAGCTTAGGATACCGGAAGAATCCATTGCGTCGTAAAGTTTAATCATAATACATGATTAAAGTCAACGAAGCGGTAATAAGAGTGTAGCTCCTCTGTACTGCCTTCATATCTTCTAGGACGCTGCCTTAACTTCCAGGATGCTCCCTGGCATTTGAAACTTTCACGCTTTCGTTCTGCTAACGAACCGCTACAAATAGAAATGATTAGAGCATTATTTTTTCCCTATAATAATAATCATGTCCAAAAGACTTCTTCTACTTGTAAATAATATAGTTACAATTCTGTAAAATTGCATCAGAACAAACAAAAAAACGTCAAGCAAACCTTCCAAGCATGATCCGTGGGACAACATTCAACAGCACGCGTTAAAATATGCAGCAACGCTCCCGTGCAACAGCAGCAGCAGTTCCAGCAGCTGGCAAAACAAAAACATCATTAAAATTTGCTGAAAGGATTTTACTTAAATATTCACAAGTCCAAGTTTTCTGCATGACATCGCATCGAGCAGCATCAAACTTCCAGTCCATTCCACATCCGTTCCCTCCAAACTCTCCAACCGCCCGGATGAAATTCGTCAGCACGAACTTTTCTTTCTAGCCTTGTACACATTTGTGAGACCGGCTAGCGTAAATAATTAAACTAAGAAAAACTTAACTCGGTCGGTTGAAAAATTACACTTCATTTCGAAACTCATCATTCATCAAACTGGAAAACGCAAGAGAAACACATTCACCGACCCGGAAGGAACAACTGTGCGTCACATGACTCTCTTTCTGTCTTTCTCTCGCGCTCTCTCTCTCTCTCTTTCGGTCGAGCACACTTCGATATTCACTTATCGCCGTCTAATGAAGAGTTTAGTGCTACGATTTGCAATTTTATTTTCCTTCTGCTCATTTTTGTTTCTATTTTCTTTCCCTCACACTATTTAACAACAACGTGGGTGCAACATTTTTCCTTCGCTATAGCTAGACGCTCCGTAATTATGTCACGATGACGAATCGTATTTCGAGTTCCGCAGCACAGCATACAGTTGCTAAACTGTCAGCGTAAGCCATGGAAAGTTTTATTCTTGCTAAGAACGAGAAGAGAATTAATGGCAACAGAAAAATAAACCAACGGTTGTAAAACAATTTTCAACTTGCGGGAGGATACAAAAAATATTAATGTCATTAATTACGAAGCAAAAGATTAAAGAGATTCCGAGCAAACGTTGCGCTAAGTGTAAAACTATGACGACGAAGAGAATGTGAAAGATTGATGTTTAAAGAGAAAAAAAGAATCCTGCCTAGTGGAAAAAAACTCTGTAATTACAGCTTTGCTTTATTTTTCTTACCATAATAATTAACGTAGATAGAAACAACTTACCGCTCGCTATTGACTACTAATAGCCCCAACTGTTGAGCGCTCTACCACACGCCATAAAAACGAGTTCTACACTACCATTAACATTCCTACAAAATACAAAAAACTAGAGAACCCAGCATTCCCCGCGTAATAGTAGAGAAAACTCACATCCACTTGTTACTGTCCGTACATACGCTTTTTTTCGATGGTCTGCCAGCCGCATTTGTACACTGGTCGTAAACTTCCCAATCCTTTCGGGCGGATAAAAGCATGCCCGGCATCAGGATTTACATTATTCATTAACCCGTTACAGGTTAATGCCGGCATATCAGGTTGCGCCTTATGCGGTTGGCTTTAAGCGCTCGACCGAAATCATCAACCATGGGAATGATGCCACCCGGGTCGAGTTTCACTAGCGTATACAAAAGCTCTACTGCCCACCAGAATTGTTACACACGTAAAGGATATTCCATCGAAAAATAGTTTGGACTATCCTCTACTAGAGAATAGTGAGATGCCCTGCTCATTTGTTTGCAAGATTTTCTTTACACATCACACTAAAACATCTGCCTGGCGAAGGGTATACATACCGGATGACCGGCACATGATTCTCTTGGCATTTTGCATGAACCGACCAAAGAAAAAAGAACCGGACGAGATTGGACGACCTGCTTTCGTGACTCAGGGAAAGCGTGACTCAGATAAAGGATCGATCCTTAGCATGGAACAGTCTTGATATGCAGACACGCAATTCCGACGAAAGATTCAAACGTTTCAATCCAGAATGGTTTAGCTGCGTTTAATCCTAAAGCGGAATGTCTATCTTGTCCTTTGATCGCTGTACAAATCAGAGTGCTTCCAGAGCATGTACTGTGAAGTATAATTTGCTTTAGGTTCATCGTTGTTATTACTTACAACACTTAAATGAAGGGAACAATAAATATGTAGATATACAGTGAAGAACGATAGAATAAAACTTGATTAATTTACAATTTAAAGCATAATTTACAACAGTGCATTGAATCTTTCTCTATTCTTTAACTAAGATTTAGTCAAAGATACATTACAAAACAAACAAAAAACTATTAAAAAACCGTCAGAGCTATGTTTGGATTCTATCGCTCCAGAAACGTTCATGGAGATTGTTCATAAAGTTGTTCATTTGCGTTCATTTTTGAACCTATTTTTTTACCCGTGTCTGTTTCATGGACCTGAAATCCAACCCAATTCTAATACATTATATAAATAATACAGCATTCTTCCTGAAGCATGACTTTACAACTGAACTCACTCACTGAAAACATTTTATCCGTCAAAAATAATTGACTAAATATTCTTTGAATAATCCAACTTATATTAAATAGCTTTTATATATGTTATTTTATATAAAACCATGTTTTTAGGCGCCTTCGTCTTTGATTCTTTGACCATGTATGTTGATTTTAAGACATTTGTTTTTCGAATTGTGAGAAAATGCAATTCCAGAGAGTGTAAACATCGTCAATATTCATTACAGTTTACGCAGTAAAATTTTCATAATTTTCTTCACACAAACATCAAGGCTAAAACACCTCCTGTCGGAATCAAACCTGACATTCACAATTTATAAACCATAATACCGTTAAAAGCATGCCGCTTATTGATAAGAAAGCTCCCCCTTTTTCCAAACCCAAAAGAAAGCAGTAACTCGTTTCGTTTATTGTCTAGCAAATGACTCAAAACAACAAACTAACCTACTGAAAAAGAAAGAAAGAAAAAACAGCCGTGCACATTCCTTCACTTCACGAGCTAATGAGAGAGCTCGCTACAAACCCATACACACACACACACACACAAAAGGACTACACCGGCTGGCAAATGAGTTGAGGATCGTTTGTGGGCTTTTCAAATTTTTCATGAACCAAATACCATAATGTCCTGATTGCTTTCCCACCTTCACACTCCTCAAACTATGCTTCTTACCCCCTGTTGTTCAGCAATATGTCTCGGGTGAACATTTAATAAAGAGTTCTTCGCGGTCCTGCCGTTCGACATTGCGAACGAATGCCCGTCAACTTCACCTGTACTGCCTCGTCTCTACCCGTCTCTACCGTCGTTCGATCAATTATAAATGCTTTAATACATTCAATATTTATGCCGGGTGACGTTTGATTTACCAAACCTTGCTTCCACCAACCCGAGACGGTTGTGTCGGGCTCGGGATGGATGGTCCATTATTTGACACAAAACATCGAGGACCCCAAAAAGCGTGTTTTCCTTGGGCGAACGAAACAATAAAAAAAGACGTACTAACCAACAGCCAACGCAACAACGAAACGGAACAATATCACCGTTGGCAACGGGGAAAGAAAACGAATCGATTCTTCCCAGGTGTTGCTTGTCAGACAGGGCCACACAGCACGCGGGGTAAATGGCGCCGCCGAACTTTGTCAGAACAAACAAATGAATCCTTCCTACCAATCAAGGGCAGAACTGGCAATATACAAACATCGTATACTTTGCCTCTTTCTGACTATATTCAGATACTTCCATAGGTTCTGGAACTCTAGCTAACATCGGGAATATGCAACAAGCGATATTATTCTATTTAAATATCACCAGAACAACCGAACAATTTCGTTAGACGCTTTAAAATTGTGCAGTCGTCAGAGAATTCTTTAAGCTCCCGTTTTGTTTCGCTTAAAGCAAAGCTCAACCTGCTTTTCGCTAAATTTACAATAAGTTTAAACTAAAATAATGTTATTCTTAACCGTATGTTGAGCAAAACATATGACAGGAAAATGAAATGTGTTGGGTTCTTCTATCTCTGTACATTAAACAAATAGATCTGATCAGTGTCCCATAGTAACGAAAACACTAAGATGCCAACGACAAGAAGAAGAGAGTAGTTTTGTGTGATTTATGTACACAAGAAACACATGTTGTTAAACACAAATATGAGAAAAGGCTTGTTTTAACAACAAAATTTGCATTCTTCCATTTTCTTATATGTTTCGCTCGATTTAATCAAGTAATCAAAGGGGGAACCAGAAATCTCTTCTTGAATAGTAATATTTTGATCAGCAAATGAAGCAAAATGCTAGCATTTGTTTGGTTTTCTTTTATTGGTAATAACCTGAGATTTTTAATGATTTCCAATGTACTTATAATTTTTTCTTAATATTTTTCGAAAAACCTGTTTACTTTTGATAATACATTCCAAAACTAGAGGATATAGATAAGAAGGTTATTGTAGTATGTTAAAAAGAATGAAATTTAACATCTCTTTATATATTTGTTTATTGTAGAAACATTCTAAATAACATTTAGAAAAATATTGCTTTTATTTCAATAAAAAATCTTTCTAAAAAGTTAAAAAGGATTATCAAAACTATAATAAAATAAAAAGCATGTCTGGAATACCGTACAAAAACTGTGGAACGAAACCAAAAATGTGTGGAAACCCGTAAAACCAAAAAAAAAATGGTATATCGTCAGGAACTCATAGAAAAGCGTAAAAAAACTTCAGGATACCAGGTAATAGCAAACGTATTCGATTAATTTAAAATTTAAAACGATATTTAAAAAACAATACAGAAATCTGGAACAAATTCAACTTTATTGTAAATTAAAAGTATATAAAAAAGTATTTTTGATGGAAATGTAGCATAAAAAATGCAATACTGGGTCGAGCGTTTCCTCAACAGCAAAATAATCGGTTTTAATTTAATGGAATTACTAAAATATATCATCAGTTCATCACACTCCCGCTCCGAACTCCAAACGACCACAGAGACAGTACACCCCGTACGCATGCTACTAATTGTGCTTTCAACATTCAACGCATAGTGAAGCATTCGTCTCGTCAGAACACAACAAACCATCATCATCATCATCATCATCTCGCTTTTGGTAAAATATCGCTCAGATAACGACACACTGCTCTAAAACAACGACAAGCATTTTTCAATAGATTCAATACAGCCTTGAGATAGGGAGCCCTACACACAGAAGAAAAAATATACTATATTGCCCGATAGCTTTGTTTGCTATCATCATCTCTGACACCTGTGTCTTCCGCTGGAAACCGTGTGCCGTTTGGATACGGGATGGATGAGATGGTTGCGTGTGCGTGAACACCGGATTAGGAACGGTGCGTATCATGTGCTCCCGAGCAGGATAACGAATAATCTATATCGATCCTTTTTTTTACAGAAACATAAAGTTAATTTTAATGCAAGTTTGGATTTTTCGAGAACAATATTTAAATAAAAATTAAGCACCTTCTTTTGCATCTTGTAGATTCCTGTATTCCTGATTTGACGCAATTTGTTGCACCGTGTTTTTTTTTCTCAAATCGCGCACTCGGAAGATGCAAATTTTCTTTTACCACTATAGCTTACCTTCATTAGAAGCGATGTTAGTCCCGGTGCATCCACGGGATCACGCAGAAGGAAGGATGCAAATCATCAACACCGATTCCGAACTGGACTCGCGGAACCACACGGGCCAAAATTTTTCCTATCTTTCCTTCGCGTGCACAGAACAGCAACAGACGCACATACACACACACACACACATACACTCCAACGCACACGCACCGTACGTACGGAACCGTATCAATAGCGCACCATTTGGGGGGAAAAAGCAACAGCAGAAGTGTTGCGAAAACGAAAAGCGAAGAGAAAAACAAACGTACACCGGAATGAACTAAACAACGATGTTCGATTTCACTGTACAATTCTGTTCCTGCTGCACGCTTCACTAGTACCTTGTACCGAATAGTGAATTGCTTTTTCGGTGAGATGCACGGAAAGGTGCGTGTCTTTTTTGTGCTTATTGCTCTAACTGCGATTTAATCGCGCAAAAATACCACACGCAAAGTGCGATTTTATCCACACAATACGCTCTCCTCTCTGTTTTTCTTCACATCGCACGCCCAAGGTGTATAGAGCGGGAGAGAGCTGGAAATTCGAGACAGGCACCACTTTGACAGCCAGCTGTTTTGGCAGCGAAGGGATGTTGTTTTGCTGCAGCGATAATTGCGTGTGGTTGCAGCGGTGTTTTAGGACGAAAATAATAAAATTTGCATGAGTTTATTGTGGAAAGTACATTCGATTATGTATGCTTTTATATAAAATCAATAATTTGCTTCGTATTCCTTCAAAATTTTCCCATATCTACATACACCTTGAGAGCGATTTGGTTTCAAGAACTCAACTCGACTGTAAACGCAGTCGCTATTCTCGATAAATTCAAATTCTGCGTATTCCTACCCCCTTGAAACCGTTACGAAAGATGAAATGTATTTTTATGAATCATATTTGTTAAATTAGTTTATTTTCCTTTGCTAGTGATGAAATTACTGCCTAATTCATTAAATATGCAAATGAAATTTCATTTAATAAACCTAAGATAAGGTGGTCATCCAGTTTTAGATAAATATGTTTAATGCAATTTAAGCTGCAGCTCATAAAATTTTGGTTCTTACATCTATACTACTGCTTATACTGTATTCATCATCTTAAACCTAATCGGAACCGCCTTGTTTCCTGTCGGTTAATTACCGTCTATCCTAAGAACCGATATATTGTTAAACAAAACTTTTCAAAGTCATGACATTGTCTGGGAATTTTTGCTATTCAATCCGTTAATGACTATCTCAATCCTTTCCCAGAACGGTGTTACCGATTCCAGACGCAACTTCATTAAACATTCTATGTCCATTAATTCTAGCTTCTATTCGCTTTCTTTGTGAATAGTTTTGCGCGTCTGCTTGTCTACAGAAATATGACCGTGAATGTATCGAAAAAGTAAAACAAGAAACGCCAACATTCACCCTTACACCCAGTGCTCTACGCATGACGATCGTTAGCAGTGCCAATGCATCAAAGCAAATGCTCTGTCCCGGGTTTTCTTTTTCCTGCGGATCACTTTGCCCAAAAATATACCCCTTCGTAGGCGTTAAAAATGAACGGACAAGAGGAAACAAAGTGCCAGACACTAAGAATCGTTAAAAGTCTAGACCGCAGAGCTGCTTCCTCTCTCTGTCTGTCTCTTTGGCTTGCAGTGCAGTGGTTGGTTCTTTTCCCAAAACTCCCCCCCTTAAAATCTAGCGCAGCAGACCAAATCTGACTTTGAATGACTTTTTCGGCTAACCCGTAAACCCGGCAGACATCCAGACATGCGTTGAACTTCAACTCCTGTCCCGTCACCTCCTGTGCATCCAATTCCGTCACCTATTATATCACTGTTCCTATTCTCTAAAGTTCTCACATTCCCAGACACCGGTGTCTATGAACACTTTTTCAGAACCATTATTCCTCCAGAGAGCCTCCTACCAGCGTTTGGTAAAGGTGACCCCAAAGAACCTTAAGCCCCGACTAGAACGGATTCTTAGCTCCCTGCTTGCCGGTGGTGGGTCGTCTAGCGCTTTTCCTGGCCACCGCCACATTCTCCAGGAAGTCTGGAGGACGTCCTCTTCGCCGCCGTTCGCCTGCAGTGTGCCAGGTTCTTCTCTCATCCATTTACGGCATCCCTTGCACACCCTGATCGATGATCGTTCTGCCGGCCTGCTTAGCGCTAACCATTTGGTAAAACATTGGACCGTTGCATGTGTGTGACTCGGTTTTCGGGACTCTTTTCATTCGTTCGTTTGGCCCGTTTTGTTCTTTTTTTGTTTGTTTGACTTGCTGGTAACTCCAAGCAGCCTGCCACCATGCTTGCGGAACGTTTGTTTGTGGTGCTCTGGCAGCCACATTTTAGAGATCGCCAAAAAAGAGCATCAAAACTTGCAGTTATGAGTGGGTTTAGAAGAAATCGAACAAAAAAACGCGAGGGTACGAAACGTACACGCTTCGTATGCCGGCATCCATGAATCTCCTTCACTGCAGCTAATAACCGTCAGTTCGTCTGGCGTCCGTCCGATCTCTCGCACGTCTCCCTTCGATGGCTTCATCTCCAAGCGAAGATTGCAGACGAATCAAGCAGTGCACAAGGGGGGTTCGTTTGGTAGGATCGTCACCATCGCGACCTGGGGGCAATAATTTTGTGCAATAAAATGAAACCCCTAAGCGGACACCCCAGCGGCCTGTTGATCGTTCCAGTTGTGATATTCGCAACTGTTTGTGGTTTTTGTGTTTCGATGAATCCGAACAGAGAGGGGGATATTAAAGGCTTTTCGATTATGGTTTTAAGATGCTCGGGTTTGCAACCTTTTGTTGATTAGTTCCAGAAAAAATATGAACGAAAGCTCTGACTCAGCCCTAGCGATTCTTCTTGTACTAACTTTATGTTTATTTATGTTGAACGAGAAGAATCCAAATTCCAACATAATAAATTAGAAAGAGATTATTTATTTTATTACATTTCATGCAGTGATCTTATGGGTTTAAGATCATTCAAGATATTCTATTAATTATCTGAAACTTAACTTAAGAATAATGGTTAAAAAGCTTTTTTAAACACAAAGGCATTAAAACTTCAAATCATTGAAGCAACTCCTTTATCTGAGTTATAGCTACAAAGGAAGCCAAAATCAATGTAATTTCCATTTCAGTAGCCTTATAAGTTATATGAAACGATTTAGTTGGTTTAAAAACACTTCATGAAAAATGATCATAATTAATTTCTTGTTTATCATCACCGTGTTGGACATAAACGATAATGGTAATGTATATCAGCACGTGACAAACCAGGCGACTCCATTAAGATGTAATGTCGCACCGACAATTACACCATTCCAATATTGCACAATAAGTTCTTACAAGAACAACAAAACAGTAAAACTGGTTTAATACCTAAAGCTTAAGAATTGTTTTGCTACAATTTCATAATTTAAACCAAATTACTATGCGTGTAGCAATTACAAATGTCTCAATTTTTATAGCAAATCTATTATCCCCAACCGTTTAATGGATTCTTCGGTTCACCTCTATTACAACACACCAAAGTTGCAGCTTTCTGCATTCTCTACAGCAAAATCATCATCATCCGCCTCACTGAGCATGTCTGCGTTTCGTGCTGTTGTTTATACACCCTTCGCTGTGTGTCTGTATGTAGCAAAAACAAAAAGGAAAACAAACGCTGCTCTGTTCAAATTTTGGCAACTCGTGGCGGCCTCTGTGTGTGTGTGTGTCAGTGTCAACCACCGGATCGGGAACGGGTTTGGGGTTGCAGCGAAACGGCTTTATGGTTTAGCTCCAGTGTTTGATGCAACAACTTCGCCCACTTAAAGTCAAAAGACGAGACGTGTCCACCGGACCTTTCCACGTATCGCGAATCGTGGTTAGATTTCTAGTCTCTCCTTTCGTCCACGTTTCGTTGTTGAAATCGCACATTTGTTGGGGATTGAGCAAATCATCATCGCCGTTTCGCCCTTTTTTTTCTATACAGACAAGTTGCATTTTCTGTCTCTGTCTTTGTGTATTTAGCTATCCGGCTCTGCTCGAGTTTTATGACTGTCAAGACTGTCGTGCTGCTTGGCTTCATCTTGAAGCCGTTTCTTCCCCTAAACAAAAGACATTACTAAATGTCTGGGTCTTCAACTTCCCAACCAAAAAAAAAAACAAACCTAATCCTAAGCTCGCGTCGGTTCTATTCACTGAGCAGCGAGTTCGTTCTAGCGTCGTTGTCTCTTGCACTTTTGCTTGGCACGATCACTTCCCGTTGCTCAAATTGCAATGGTCGTTAGTTGACTTTGCTGTTCGTTGTGCTTGTGTCTGTGTCTTCTCGTAGTCCTCCAATCAACCTCTACCCTCCCCACTGTTCCTCCCCCACCCCGCTGGAGCGTTAAATTTAAAACATTTTTATTTGATCGTGCATCGGTCAAGGTTACCGGTGCGCAGTTTCGTCGTGGCTCAAGGTTTTTGCCGTTCGTTTTGCTGCGCTTTGTGGTGCAGCCAGCTTTGTTGCGCTTCGTCTGTTAGTTTAAATTGATAGGAAACCCTACCGAATCGATCTGCTGCCGGAGGAGGACGGGACAAGCCGAAGTTGGGTGGGGTAAATATTTTAGCAACAAACATAAAAAAATACGCAGAACGCAACAGAAAAAAAGCAACCAAAACTAGCAAAGGAAGTGTCGATGAGGTTATGGTGGTTGCAGTCGCACAAAGGAAACCTCAAAGCGGGGAACGAAGAATTGAATACATTCTTAGAGACTTGCAAGGTGAGCTGTGCATAGTGTGTGATGGAAATAAAAATGCAAAAATTTGCCCGAAACAGAATAGGAAGGATGTGCCAAACCGGAGGGCAACAACAGCAACATTTTAGCGGCAGAACAGAAGTAGCAGCACATACACACATAAAAAAGGCGACACATAAAACCAGCTTAAGATCGGCAATCGTTGGTTAAGATCAAAACGCTAAATCACTGCAAGTCGGATCGAGTTAATGAATAAATTTTGGGTGCTGAAAGTTGTGTTAAGGTGCAGCGTTCGTTTGAGATTTTTCGTGCAGTTGGTAGGCTCTCTTTTGAAAACAGTTGTAATAGGGATTGATCCTATCTTCGTTTCTTCATTTGATTGTTTTGTTAAATATAATAATATTTTTAATTTGTTTTAACATTATGTTTTATTTATCTGATATATTATTTTCTCCAACTTTAACCTACTCCAAAATGCGTGAATAAATATCACCTAATGTTAATGTATGTATCGTTATTTAAGTTTTAAAATGAAAATAGGACACGTTTTCACAAGAATTGTTTAAGATAATTGTTATCAATTGAGATTGCAAAACTTAAACTAAGCAATAATTGCATACAAAACGTAACACAAATATTTTACAGCTTACTTCTATTAAATATTTAAATACAGAACAGTGTAGCAATTCGTGTGATTAACATTAACACTTCTCATACTTATTGTTTAGACGGAAACATCAATTTTATTGCAACATACGTAACCTCCAAACATGTTACTACCGTGTTGTGCACTTTGCGGTGCATTGTCATTTATTTCTTCTCGTATTCCTCTCTCTCTCTTTATCTCTCTCACACACACACACTTCTTGATCACCTGCAATGCTGTTTGACTTTGGCATTGACCACAACGCACGAGGTTGTCTGTGGATGGCTTTTTTGCTCTGTTGTGTTGTCTTGTGCATTGTTTCCCCTAAAAACTGTCCGTCCTGTTGCATTCGGTAATATGAAAGGCCGAAAGGAAATGAAGCCTGCAATCATACGAATCGCAGCAGGGTTGAAATGATTTCCGGTAGTGAGGGATTTTGCTAAGCTATTGCTTCCAACGTCAGTGACTTTCGAGATTTAAAGAAAGAATGGTTGGGGTTTATCGTTTATATTGTGTAATGATTCGCTGAAGCAGATTTCACACGCTGGTTTTGAACTGCATTTATTTCTTGTGCTTGATAGCTTATTCCACACTTCAAAACGTTAACATTTTACCTGAGAATCTACCATAAATTGGGTTGGTATAAAGTGACAGTTCCTATTGGAATTTATTTCGCATACCCGGGAATGGATATTCAGCAAAAACAATTCTTTAACAGTTGTTCTACTTCTTCAGCAGCTGAGTTAAGACTTTCGATTACCCAATGACTTTCTTTGTTTATTTTTTAGTTTGTTAAGCTTTGTTCTAATAGTTATGATGCTGATCATATTCTTCAACTTATGAAAATATAAAATAAAACATTTCTCTCTCTCTCTCTCTCTCTCTCTCTCTTTCTCTCTCTCTCTCTCTCTCTCTCTCTCTTTCTCTCTCTCTCTCTCTCTCTCTCTCTCTCTCTCTCATTCTTTGAGGACATGACACAATAGACAGATTTGTCGTCACGATTATATCCTTAGAGGAGAGCAACAAGTTCCCTAGTGCTTATTGCCGAGCATTACCGTGTAGGTCTTGACGCCATATTCAAGACGAAGTGCTTGCTGAGAAAGTTAATTCTATTTGGATCCTTCATCCACGTATTCTAGATCGTTGTCCGTGGCTCAAAAATGGACTGCCTTGCATTCTTCCTAGATCTTCTCTTCATTTTAGACGATCATTCTTACGTAGTAGGCTGCATACTTTGCAATAGCTGCTCCAAAAGAGTCAACTGTGTCTGCATAAAACGAAGTTCATGCTAAATGTTATAGGCTGGTGGTTGGCCTGGAAGGTTCGAAAGGTGTCTCAAGAAAAAATTGGCAAGGTATTACACATATATCTTGGCCTTTCTCAATGCCATCATCTAAGCATCATCTTAAGTTCTATTTCAGCTTATCTCGACGACAATAAAAGATTGTATGAACTAAGTTCTTTAGTAACATTTTTAATAATATGTCTAATACACAGAAGTTAGGCGAATTTTTTTTATAACGCTGGACCAATGCTAATCATATATAGGACCCGATATCCTTCCCTTTAAAAATACAAAACAATCGCGATTTCCCCAACAAAAGTGATAGTAAAGTATCTAAAATAAATTAAAAACTTCTTCTTCGTGTTAGTTTTTACATGTCTTTGTTACAATACCTCTAGAAAGGAAGAGACAAAAAATAAGCCCCGTTGAACAGCGATAGTCTTCCCTTCCCAAGCCGACAAAGGTCCTACGGCAATTAAAAGCCTTCATTTCAACCTTCAATTTAATCTAAGCATGGCCTGGAGAGTCTTCCTTTCTAGCCTAAGCTAAGCACTAGCTAGCGAACCTTCCTAGAAATAGAAACCTAGAACATCAAATTTTAAAGGGATACCCATAACGGTATCTTTCGCTTCTCCATCACAGACAATCGTATGTAGATATTGACTCTTCTAAGAAATAACTTAATAACAAAAAATAAGACAGCTAACACAGATCTAGGGACACACACACACTCGAAAGAAATCTAACGGTATAATATTTGATTTTTTAGTTAACATAATACTTGATTCGGAGAGGTTAAAAGGATCAACAAGAATTAAAAACAGAGACCTAAAAAGAAAGTCGTTCTTCAATACAAATTAACCAAATTGTACGCACAAAAATCAACCCCCTAACCTTTATCGTCTTTACTATTAATCGGACCCAGCTAAAGCGTGTGCAGGCATCGTTCAATGACCACCACAAAGTAAAGATCGTTTTATTCGCGGTGCATTATGAGCTCGATCACTTTACGAGCAAATACGCAGCGTTCAGCACCGTTAAAGTATTCCATTCGCGAACGAACGCACTTCAATGTCCTCCCACCGGACTTGCTTGAGCTCCCTCCGATCAACACCAAAGTTTGACGACCATCCTTGGGGTGTTGAGATTTTTATTTTTACTACAATTGAAGAAGACGCCCCGAACAGTTCGCATCGTTTGCTGTATTCTCCAGAACGGATGGTGGATTTGTTTTAATTATATTCATCGTCCATTTTTCCATTTGTTTTATGACGATTTTTTTATATGGTCCCCCCTGACTGGGAAGGCATGCATTACGGCTGTGCCATTACTTTACGATGCGATTACCACATTCGCGTTAATGAGCAGCGTCAACCCACATGGCTTCATTTTGTACCGAATACCGATTGGAACTGTGGATTGATTGGTTGTTACCGTTGTTTTGTGCTGCTGCTGCTGCTGCTGCTGTCAAACAGTGCATCCTTCAGAGATGGGATAGAAGGAGGTAAAGAATGTGGGTGAACGAAGGTCATTGACTGCAGGTGCGCAGGTACGGTAGGACATAAACAAGTAAATCCCATCCACACTCTAGCTCAATGGATCTGCATCCAGTTGGTTTGTGTTTTTTATTTCATTATTTAAACTGGGTTTTTGTGTACAACACAAAGGATTGTGACGATCGCCGAAGATAGCTTTGCTCTCCAGTCACTGTACGGCCAGCTGATGCGAGTGTGTGTCGCACTGTCACCGTATATTTTGTGCCATCTGCAACGTGAGGATATGCCGACACATACACACCGAGAGCGCTATACTTGCCCACGACGCTTGCAAACGAGGTGATTTATTTTTATTTCGACATTTATGATCTCATACGTTTGAGTCTTGCGAGAGCGATCGGTAAAGCAGTGGGTATGGATGGTAGCAGATAATCCAGCACTTTATCGTACATTTAAAAGCAAAAGGCACGCGTGATATTGGATGGTACAAGTGCATTCGACAGCAAATGCTTGACATCTGAACAGTAGAAAGAATAAAGTTTAAATTTTAATTATTTAACGATAAGTTATTCAACATCGTGAAACATTCCATGAATCTTGTTCTCATGTTTAAGATATTTCGGTTTAAATTTTTAAACAAATCCCGTTGAGCAGTGCATAACTAATCTAAGAAGAAGTGTTTGTTACAATATAGCAATTTAAATCCCTTCGTTATGCCTGTGACTATGCGAATTAGTAACTGCATTGCAATAAGCTAGATACAAGCAGATAAACTTTAATAAACTGATTGTTGCTTACTTACTGATCAGACGCTACAACCGCTTCGTCAGGTCTTGGTCTGCTGCAACAATCTCGGTCTAGCGTCGTCGTCTGCCAATCCTATATCCCGGCCTCTGTCCATGTGGACGGCCTAAAAGGACTTTACGGGCTGGGTCGTCCGGTGCCATTCTTATGACATGACCAGCCCACCCGAGCTTGGTGAGCCTAATTCGCTGTACGATGGTGAGATCACCGTACAGCTCGTAGAGCTCGTCGTTGTAGCAGCTTCTCGATTGTCCTTCCACACCAAAAATCCTTCTGAACAACTTATTTGTTAGTATTTATTAATATGATTAATATGTAATGATTAATATTAATATGATATTTTTATAAAACACCTTTTTTCTTGAATAGATTATTTTGGAATGAAGTTAAAAATAATTTAACTTTTTAAGCAACCTTTTAATTCAATTTCATAAAAAAAGCAACGGTATCAGAAAATCCATCGAATTAACGATTTTTTTTGAAATTTCCATCATTATACCGTCGTTAGTAAAAAAAAACAACGTAATTTTAATTTGTCATTCTAAACTAAACTACATAGAAAGGTTCTCACGTCTTTTAAACTTGAAAAGACAAGTTTTTCTACATTATGTTTCGTTCCGTATCTTAAGCTAGTTATACAAAAAATATTAATGCTAAGAATAGTTAAATAAGAATGACTCTCGTAAAACAAAACACACGAAGTTAAACGTAACAAACAGAAGAAGCCATCATAACATCAACTTAATTAGGAAATAAATAAATATGGGACAAGCAAATCAAAAACAAATATTTACATTTTCATTTCTTCTTTAAAAAAAATCATTGCTCATATAAATAAAACACAACGTCGTATTCCCATTCAATCATGAATCACAACCCTCATCCTCATTGGACCACACTACACCACATGCACCTTGCAGTAATGCATCGCAATCACCGTTGCCGCTAAATGTCATCACGTACGCGCAAAAACACAAACACACACCTGGAGAACGACGGACGCGGTGTAAAAAGCGTAAACAATTATCCCGTTCTTTTTAAACAGCCAAAATGTACATAAAACCTTCCCATCCACGGTTTCTCCGATTCACTCGTCAAGGGTCATTGACACGATACTGCGAAGGTGTCACAAAAGACAGCAAAACCCACTATACACCTTCTGTGGAGAAGTGCGACACATCGCAAGCTCATGTTATCACCCACCGGCGAGGTGATCACTTTGCGCTGCGTTGAAGTTGAGCGGAAGAGATTGATAAATTCCCCCGGGCCTACAACTTTACCACTAATTCTTCATCCGGGGAGTTACAACAATCTGTACCTAATTTGACTGCGTTGAGGTTCGTGATGTTCTTACGCCTACGCGCGGAGTCGTTTTTATTTCAGCTCCGTTTTATTCGCCTTCGTCACCTTTTCATTCAGAGTGGAGATTAATCGGAAACGAGTTTCTTGCTCGATGCACAGTCACAACGTGTCAGTGGTATTCCAGGTAACGATACTACACCTTGGA
This sequence comes from Anopheles maculatus, assembly GCA_002091835.1. Lineage (NCBI taxonomy): Eukaryota > Metazoa > Arthropoda > Insecta > Diptera > Culicidae > Anopheles > Anopheles maculatus. The sequence goes on along the minus strand of KZ061587.1, from coordinate 166,136 downwards.
CACAGAATATTGGAGCAAATGGAGCAGGACTACAACAAAAAGGATAGGTCGATTCTTTAAGTCCGATAAAACTTGTCGTTGTCTTTAGGTGTGTCACCGCGATCTTGCTGATTCGCATCAGCGCTGAGTTCTTTCGGATCTGGTGTTACACTTGTAACTTCATGTTCTTGTTCCTATCTTATTTATGGGTAGTAAAGCTTTTATTTGTATATTCTTGAACATCCTTACACATCGCTATTTTTTATTGATCTATAAAACAGCGACCCTTACTACGAGAATTGCATCACTAGCAAACGATTCTGCAGAAACGTCAAGCTTACAAATTAGCTGTTAATTAGCGGCCCGTACCCTTAAGCAATCGTGCTTAGAGTGAACCAAGCACGAAGATAAAATCTACCCCCACCTAGCCTATCGCTTCTCGAAGCTCCATGCCACAAATTCTCTTCCCCCGGACCGGACCAAGATGCACTTCGGGTCCCATCAACTCACCAAAACCGTACCTGTCCAACCGCTTCGCGAACTGCAGAAATAAAATGAAAGAAATGCAACCACCCTGCCATCATCTCGGCCGTCATTGGTGAGCCGGAGTGCGCCCGCGCTCTCGGCCTAAAGCCTAAACCACTCGTGCGAAGTGGTTGACCTCCGCGAAGTGCAACACTGGCGCACAACCGAAATGATGAAGTTTGCATGCAAATTAGTCGACGTGAGGGTAAAATCACGCCCGTTCCATCCTTCACTCGTCCGTTTGGTCGTCGTCTGCTTCTGCTCTTCAGCGGTGACCTTCCGTGCGTTGGAATGAGTTGGGAATCGGTTTTGGGAGCGATGGAAATGATTAGTGATTTGTAATTATGTTATATTTAGCTTGCGCTTTTGTGCAGCCACAGGTTGCACAACATGTAACAAGAAGAAGTAAGGGAAAATGGAGGTTCAAAAGGATGTGGAAGAAGGAAAGAATATGTTTCATTTTAATCAGTGTTCTATTGTGTGGTTTCGATGTCAGTAATACAAGATTTTCTGGTGCATGAAGTTATATTGTTGTATTTCCTTATCTTTTTGCTTCCATAATAAGCTTTTTCTAGTAATTTTTAACTGAAATCTATTTATTTATTTTCTTTTGATTTATTTCTATATTAATTTGTCGCTTTTTAACATTTGTATTCTCTTTTTTCATCATTATTTCTAATGTGTTATTAAACAGTTTGTTTAATTTTATATCTTTATATTGTTTTATATCTTCTGGTATACATTGTTTGAAATTTTTTCATCTTCTTCCTTATTAAAATTTCTGTAAAATTTAATCAAAATTCAACGTTATTCTAGGTACAATAAAAAGGAAGAAACAAAATCATATTAACAAGTGAGATTGAAAGCAAACAGGATTTTCAGGTTATCAAACCAATGAATCTTTTAGATTATAATTTTGATCTTAAAAATATTTATTCTATTTACATAAATAAAGCTTTGATACTAATTTTTTAAACTGTTTTCGGTTGTTTTATGTGATAAATGCTCTTTACATTATTTATTTTCTACTTTGACGCTTCTTCTTACTTATCTTTCTCTTTACAGCTAATAGTTTCTAGTTTTAATTTGATATACGGTCTTCAATTTTTTGCTTTGATTAGATTTATTAAATATATTTACTTAGTTTAAGTTCGATTTTTGTATTTTGTGTTTTATTATCTGTTTTACCTCTTTTTTAAACAATTTTATATTGTTTCTTGGTATCTAAGGGACTGTTTAACATTATTGCACTAGCTTATATACTATTTATGAAAAATTACCTTCTTCATTAATACTTAATAATAAGATAATTGTATGATTATACTTTATCGATTTAACAGTGTATGGTTCTAAGTAAGTATTGTAAAATTTTTAGTGATATTAAAAAACAAAATGTTGTTTATTGTTATTGTTGTTTGTTGTTTGTTGTTTTGCTGAACGTGGTGAACAAATCTACTATAAAAATAATGACAATTTTCAAATTATTAAACTATGTATCTGTTTTTTTCTAGGATTACTCTTTTCAGTTTCTTTTTGATTCACTTTTTATTGCTTTTAGTTAATTATTCCTCCTTTCATATTGAACATATTCTTTAATATTATAACTCTTATAAATGTCTGTTTTATTATCAATACTTGTCTAAATTAATTCATTGAATTGTTGTTCTCTTTCGTTTTATAGAATTATTCAATGTTTGCTACATCCTAAAATTATAACTCATCTGGTATACTGGTACGATGCAACAAATTGATATCGAGACAAACCGAAATCTGTCCTTAACAATCTCCCTCTTAGCAGCGAACATCAAGATTTATCATCGCTTCATCACCTCGCACTCGCAGCTGTCCACTTTTTCGGTTCTCCATTTCGATAAAGTTTCATCATTTACGTATCTTTTTTTTTATTTCATCTGCCTCGATGCATGAGATGTTTAAATACACTCGAAAAATAACCTTTTTCTTCCATCAGCCTGACCATTCTCACACGTCCACTGTATGGTTGCATTTGCATCCGATGCGCGAAATAAGAAAATCTTCACCACAACAGAACTGCAGAAGGTAGAATCGTAAAATATTACCTACCAAAAACCGGTATAAATATCACGAGATTAAGTTTTTGGCTGTTTGGGAGGACAGCGCTGCAGCATACGATCCCGAATGAGGCAACAGTTGTTGGTAAAGGATGCACGGGTTTTAATGTTTTGGATAATTTTTAAGTCTTTGTTGGTAGAACTTTATCGAACAAGTTCTTTTCTAACTTAGTTTAGTTTGTAAAAGGACAATTTAAACTAATTTCGAACAATAGCTTGCATGACGTCATCCATCGTCCCTGGTGGTACGGTGAAAAATGACTCTCAACCAACCAAGCTTGTTACTCACTGTCCAAATGTTACGTTCCACAGGAAACGATCGAACAGCGCACCTCTAAATCGGTTCGGTATTTTTCGTAAGAAAAAGGAGCAAACAAACCTCCGAAAAAAAAACGACACCTCCCCATCCATTTTCCTTTTCTGCAAGCACGGTTCGGTTGAAAAGTTGCACTTTTTAAAAGTCGATTAATAGGGTTTTGAGAACCCATTTTTCACGGTGTCTCGAACCTCTCCTCGAAGTCAATCGGTGGACGTGAGTTTGGGGAAGGGGGATGACAGACAAGATGCGAAGGAAAGACTTAACATAAAACGTCTTAGCCATTATGTTGTGAAGCAGCAGCTCACATTCTTTCGATGCATCCTCCAATCTTCTGCCTTGGAACGGCCTTCTCAACTCTCACCACAGGAAGATCGGTGCGTGCCATTCTGTGTAACGCAGCAGGAAAGGGCACCACATGATCGTCGTTGATTTTGTTGCAAAAAATCACCACCACCACTACTACTACTATCTTGCTGTTGTTGCAATTGTTGATCGACCGTATCATGTGGCATTAAATTGCAATTAGTTTAAAGGCACGATCGAGCCAATATTCGGCCCCAACTGGGTAGGAATCGAATATTTGACTTTCTTGCTTCTTCGTGCATTGATCGTGAGATGATTGTGATAAAAGCATAAACGAAAATCATATCTTATTCGTAATAGGCATACGATGCATTAATTCGATAATAAGTAAAAACGCTCTACAACTTTCAAAGCTTTAAGCAATGAAAATATGTAAGCAATTGATTATTAATTAATTTTTAGAGCTGGTAAAACATTTAAAGAAAGCGTTCTAATTTGTCAAAATAATTTAGGAATCTCTTACATTTTGTTTCGAATTATTAAATAATCAAACTAAAAGATCATCATTAAAATTATTTGCACAACGAAAGATGTAAATATAACTCTCTATCAATACCAAAAATCTCTTCACCCAACACGAAGACTTCCACACTTGCTTCCATCAACAGTTCGCTACGCTATCACATACATTTGGTGTGGTTTATCGCGGTTTTTTTGTTGTTGCTTAAACCGTTTCGTCTCGCTTCAACGCCTCGCAACCACCAGCCTCTCCCCAAACGATGCACTGGACGATGGTACGCTCGATTGGTGCATATTTGTCTCTTTCATTTCCGTCTTAAAATATAAAAAGGAAACATTCGGTACTGTGGCATACGACGACGACTACCAACATATCCCCCCAAAACAGCGAAGACACACACAAGCGAAACAACACACAAAAAAGGCCCCCCTCCCAACACACATTAGCATACATTTTTAATAACTCCAGACTCCAGACGAGTCCCGCCGTTTTTTTGGTAGGGGTTGCAAAATAAAAATAAAACTTGTTACTTTTTTCTTTTACTTTTTATTTTTGGCACCCTCGCGAAATTCGGGATTTTCTCGGTATTGGTGTTAACCTTAAGTTGAGCGTTACGCGTCTCGCAATCGGCTGCTGCTAAATGCATCTCGTGAAATTGGATGGTGAGCACATTGTTGCTGGTACGAACCTTTGCAATGATCTTTGGCTGAGCTCGCTCGTACTAAATGATCATATAAATGGAAACCATATATTTTGCTTCTAATTACTGTAACCTATTAACTGCTTTTTCTAATAAACAATACGCGCAAATTGTTCCTCCGTACAACAATCATAACGCAACCGATAAATTGGAAGTGCTCGAAAACGAATTAAACCAAGAAAAGAATCAACGCATGGTCGCTACTCGGTATTTTATTGCTGCATCCCAATTCCTCCGATCGCCATCATTGCCGTGTGTGGTTGAGGTTTGTGGCAAAAATCATCGTAAGACTACAACTACAACTACATCCGAAAACAACACACATCGCCAATCATCAGTGCAGTGCTCACCCTTTCAAAAAAGGCTCGCGTCATCCTACCATGCAGATGCTTCAGAACGGCAGTACGGATACGGTCAAATTTGAGCCGTAGCACCAACAAAAATAAATATAAATAAACGACGATACAAAAAAACCTCCCCCTCCCCCCC
>KZ061587.1:123058-161111 GCA_002091835.1 Anopheles maculatus | reverse complement strand
CCCCCCCCCACCCCTCGCCCGACAGCAACAACAATCTACGAATCGTCACCGGACGAAGTTGGTCGATACTGAAATTGGCGTGGTGAAGAAACGCCAAACCGCCGACAGATACTCCAGCGCGCGGTGGTACAGTGTAGGGCAAAAATGTAAGGTATAAGCGTATTCTTGCTTATCTATCCAGCTTTACAGTCAGATTTGAAAATAAGTGTACGTTACTGAAGGTAATAAAAACGTTTCAAAAATAAGGAAACAAATAGTGAAGTATTTGTTTCGATAAAAACAAAACAAATTTTGCAGGGAGATGTTAAAATTGAATTTGTTTTACAAACAGTTTAATTCTTAATGCACTGCAGTAATCTTTAGTAAAAATAAACAACATATTGAACATTTGCTTTTCTTTGCCACTACAACGGTTAGAGGTTTAACCTGCTGTTTTGATTTGATTATATTCGTCAGTACTGATAGTCAGCACTGTTCAAGAAGGGATGGAGTTCTGTTTATCTATACAATTTAATTTTATTGAGTAAATTTAATTTATTAAATTAAAACGGGAAAACATTTTACAGTACACAGCATTGAACGGAAAATTATCAAGCGATCGAGGCAATAAAGATCAAAATGAAGTACTAAACTAGACCGATCAAGAAATTACTGGTTGGAGTATTTCACACGACCAAATACTGCACAAAACATCGTTTATTTGATACCGTAAGACTGGTTATTGCTTATCTTTAGAAATGCTATAATAATTAAAAGTGTCCTTCTTTAAATATCCATGAAATACGACAATAACTCAAACTATAGAGTTTTAAAATCAATTGGTTAAAAACACAAAAAATATGAAAAAACTAAAATTTGTTGGATTGATTTCCTGCGAGAATGAAATGAAGAAGAATGAAAATCTACTGAGTAATAAGTGAATCATGGTCGTTAGAAATTTATGAACACTTTTACTTTGACTCATTTTTTAGGTCGTCCATATCGTATAAAAAAGATCTTAAAGATCAAATTACTGTGCAGATACTCTAATCACCAAATCACAAAGAATAATGTTGGTGCCGTGACCAGGATCCGCGTGTTTAATGTTGATATTTTTATTTAATTTGATTTGACCTTTTTTGTTATTCACATAGTATGGCCGTGCTTATTTCGCAAATTTATTATGTATCTAAACATATAATAAACCTTCATAATGGCAAGAGAATCTAGCCTTAGTATAACGACACACACTGTATCCTTCAATGAGTAAAGCGCAGCATTCAAGTGGGTGGCTAAGGTTACCCGACCAGCTCGTTTCAAAAGTGCAGCACAGACTAACGAAAAAACACGCACACACACACGCAAACTGTTCTCTCTTACTTCGTCACATCATCCCCTTACTCTCTACCCATCTCCTCGCCCCCACCATCAGTCGAGCTCCAACAGTTCAAAAAGCGCACCCCCGAAGGAACCATCAAACCAAATAGAAAACCCGTACACAACCCGACCAAGAATATCCAACCCGGCGTCGAATGTGAAGTAAAATGTGAAAAAGAGTCTGAATTTGCCAAACCAAACACGCACTCACACAGGCAGCGTCACCCTAACTCACTCCCCCCCATCGTGTCCCCACATATGGAAGAAGGAACAGCAACCAACGAAAAAAAAAAACGCGTGGCCGCGCCTTTTGGAAGTCACCCATAAATCCGCAAGACGTTGAGCGAAGGTTGAGCGATAGGGTGGGGCGCAAGGGCCTCATCCCCTGCCATGCCTCCCCTCTCTCCTCCTCTCGTTCGATTATGATGCACACACACTTGCTCAATCCGGCGACCCGAAGTCGTATCATAAACGGTTTCACGAAAGGAAGGAAGATCTTCGCAACTCCACTTTCGGGCCCGACAGAACCCGCACGCATACACGCCACTCAAGATAAGCAAGACCAGCAAGAAGCAGAAGAAGAAGGGGACGAAGGAGAAAAAAAAAAGATCGCGACTCGCGATCGTGAATCGCCCCCTTCCTCGCTGTTCTTTTTCGCCGGTTTTACTATTTCTTTTCGTGTTTTCGTTCCCGCACCAAAACCCGGCGCACCGGCACCGGACTTGAGTTAAGCGCCCGGACAAGGTCGAAAATTTTCAATAAGACCGGCATTCAAACACTGCAAAATTCCACTCTAACGTCAGTTTCGGTCGCAGGCGGACGTCGGTTTTCGGTGGCGCGCGCTCACACCTTACTTTGTACCGTTTTTGTAAATGTTCTAGCAAACTGTTCAACTTAAACGCTTAGTTGTAGTAACGTTAAGGTAACGAAAAGTGATAAAAAGTGATAAAAATGTTTGTGTTTCTGTAAGAAAATATAAAACTGTGAAAGAGGTTTCCGTACGACAAGCTACCCCACACTGGATTATGAAGTGATAAAGTGAACTTGAAATAAAAATGCCGAACCGATCTCGTGCTGTTGATACAGGTGCTACGTTAGGCCACAAGATGGTCGATGATTATTTTCACCTGCTACGAGACATTTGAAAAAACCCGAATTTTGCCGGCAGTGTGTGCGTGCGTGCGTGTGAAACGTGTTAAGTAGAGGAAGTTTAGTGGAAAGAGTTGCGCACAACTCGGTCCGTCGGTTTATTTGCGTTCGGAATAAACAACCCCGGGTAAACAAGTAGCAGACATTGAGCTGGTCGACGATGCGAGTGTGATGTCTGACCCTGCTGGAGGTCCCTACAAGTTAGACTGCAGCTGTGATGTGTGTGTATGTGTATCGGGATCAAGTGTTTCAACGTTCCCAAAGACATAGTGCATCACCTTAAGTGTATCAGACATAAGACATCATTATTATGGCACTTTTACCCTTACATGTCATGGCACAAACGCTTTTGCTATCAGCAAACCATCTTCTCTACACGCGCGCGCCGGGAATGCTAACTACGCAAACGATCATGACCAAGCAGGCGACCATTCTCTTCTCTCTCTCTCTCTCTTTCTTTTTTGGAAAGCAAAAACAGAACCCCAACAAATACGAAAATACGCGAAGAAACACAACCGATCATTCCCACAGCAAATGGTTATGATATTCTGTGTGACTTTTCGTACGTTTTGCACCAGTTTCTTAAGCGGCCAAAAGTATCCAATGTCGCGGAGGCGTACCACGCTTTGTTTTACGGCTGCTTAAATGTTGTCCACATCTTTTCGCTTTTTTGTTGAAGCCTCACTTTCTGGCACATGTTGTTTCCTTTTTCTTATTCGTTAAATGGTTGCTTAGGATAAGCTGGGAAGGAAAATGGGACAGTGTTGGCAAAGTCCGTGTCCACGTGGATTAATGTGTGAGCTTGCTCAGATTACTCAACATCCGTAACAGATCGAATCTAGCCTCTTCTAGGCTTTGTCTGTACAGTTTCTGCAAACCAGACATAGCCTGTCAGAGGTTAGGTGAAATCTGCTAGCACAGCGGTGGTGTGGAATGTGGCAAGCCCAACGCCCAACCAGTGAACACAAGCGACGGAAGGAACTGATCACTTCAACGCGCGGATGTTTAAACGACGTTGTGCGATGATTCAGGATGATGCTATTTCCTGACCGGCCTGAGGTAAGTGTTGTGTTACACATTCCATTTGAAACGATTCATACTTTGTTCCTGTTGTGGAAGTATCTCTATTGATGTTATGTTGTAATAAAATATTGCTGTTACGTTTAGTTACACCTCATTAACTTATTAAAAATTAGAGTTTTGCTTGGCCACGATCTGTCTGGGATCGTTTGACGTTCAATTCAAAACCATTGTAGAATAGACACCTTTATCATGAATAGTTGAAATACGAATATACATTTTAAAATATTTACACAATTTTACTTATTAACATGTTTTATTTTAAATCTTGAAAAATATCATCCATTTCATTCAAAATCTAACTCAATATCACTCCAGATTTTGTGTTGGAAATGCCACATTCATGCTAGTCTGTTGATATACAACACGAAATGTTCTATTTTATATTTTGTGAAGATTAGAAGATTGATAATGAGATGCAAGAAATATAAATTTTAGTAACGAATGTATTCAAAATTCTAGTTTCATATGTAAAATCATTTATAGAACATAAAGTTTAGAACAAAGAATTTTTCATTTAACAAACGATTCATCTAACAAACGTTTTATCGTGTTTTCATAATCCTGTAAGATTCTATAGCTGAAGATGTTATTCTCAATATAGATTTTTTCTTAAATATGTATATTAATTTAGCAATGGCAGGACCGGGGTTCACGTCTCATCTAGGCCGTTCCCCCATAGTGAGGACTGACTATCCAACTATGTGGTAACAATAAGTCTAGTAAGCTAAAAATGGCAGGCATGACCAAAGAGGTCATTAGGCCAAGAAAGAAGAAGGAGAAGAAGAATTTAGCAATGAGTCAAAACATAGAAAAAGTATTTCAAAAAATACCAAATTCTTGAGAAACATGAAAAAAAAACTTATCAATTATTAAAAATATGGTTGATCTAACAACTGATTTATAAAAAGATCTGTAAATGAAAACAACAAACAATAGTGAAACACTTCATCTCCTGCAAACTACTAAAATATAACAAAATGTTTAAAATGTTTAGATTTTGATGCAAAAAGAATCCCTACGATTGTTCCAAAAATAATAGAAGGCAAGAATAGCTCTGACAATTTTTCATGTAAGAAGTATTTCTAAAAATTGAGTATAACACTGTTCAGAATATAAAAACTTGTATCAAATAACTTACTCGCTTCGATTCAAGCATTGGTCTTACTGCTTTAAACATGCAAATGAAGCAAAGGTACGAAGTTACAATCCCTATTTTGTTTAATGCAATTTATAAAATCAAATTTTAGTTACAAAATTTAACAGACCTCCTCTCTTTTTCGAAAACAGCATTGTACAGAAACATTATGGGAAATCTTTTGCTTTTGATGAAATCATAACTCACCGCTAAAGGCCATTCATCGTTTCCTCGCTTCAAACAATCGTACAGCAGCGTAGTGTTAAGATGCACCGGCCAACAATGTCATCACGGTGCGTTCACAGGCCCTCAACAAAGGCCAATATCCAACATTCACCGAAACCGACCGAACCGAATACTGTACAGCTCGACCAAGTTCGGCCGGTGGTGATAAGCTTGCTCACGATCAATGTCACCGAATGGTTTTCCGGCGAAGGTCAACCGGTTGGTACCGTCAGCTGACTACCAAGTGGACGATATACCACGTAAAGACCTTTGATACTGTTCACTGGTTGACGATGGTCGCCTGTAATTGTCTGTTAGAGGTGGCTTTAGCTTTTGAGGGCACGCTATGTAAATGTTGCCAATGTACAAACTCGCTGCTGCACGTGGTCGTAATTGCAGAGAGAAAAAGTAAAATAAATCTACTATAAATCGTTGTCACACAAAAAGTGGCTATGAATTTTTATATTCCAAAACCTCTAATTTGAAAATCTCTTCTGTAAAAACCTGTTCCTGGTGTAGGTTTCAATATTCAATAGTTTGGAAATTTCCAAAAACCTCCGGTTTTGTTCGAATCACACATATCGGCAACCGGTTTTATGTTGAACACAAAGGAGACAAGATTTCTGCATTTACCATACTGACGTCATCGTATGTGCGGATCATGTTTCCGTACCATACTACCTGTACTGTCTTCCCTGTCTAAGCTCAAGTTGTCTTATTCACCTGGTCCTGATGGTATCCCTTCCTCTGTCCTTAAGAAATGCGCTTCCCTTTTCGCCCCCCTCTTGACTCGTGTCTTTGTCAGATCCATCAATGAGGGTTCCTTTCCTGCCATATGGAAGTCTGCTTGGCTGGTCCCTCTTTTCAAAAAAGGTGACCGCTCAGTATGCTCCAACTACCGTGGCATTTCACTGCTCTCCCCCATTTCCAAAATCCTTGAATCGATTATTCTCACCTCCATTCTTCCTATCATTGTTGGCCACCTATCCCCGCGCCAACATGGATTTATTCCCAAACGCACAACTTCCTCCAACCTCATGTGTCTTGTATCCTCTGCTCTATCGAACATGGTATCTGGTCGTCAAACTGATGTCGTATATACCGACTTTAGTGCTGCCTTCGATAGTGTTCCTCTCGATCTGCTGATTGCCAAACTCGAAAGACTTGGTATCGGGGGTCGGTTACTTTCTTGGCTCAAATCGTACTTATGTTCGAGATCGTATAGAGTTAGAGTTTCGTCTTTTTTGTCCGACTCCTTTGTAGGCTCTTCTGGAGTCCCTCAAGGGTGCGTCCTTAGTCCCATTTTATTTTTGTTATTTGTCAATGACTGTACTTCCATCCTCCCCGCCGAAGGTTTTCTGTTTTACGCAGATGATCTCAAGATTTTCCTTCCTGTAACCTCGTCTGCTGACTGTTGCTCTCTCCAAACCGTCCTAAATTCCTTCTCTGTTTGGTGTCGTAAAAATGGCCTACTCCTCTCCCCTGATAAGTGTTGTGTGATCTCGTTTTGCAGAACCCCTGCGATTTCGTTTAGTTACACCCTCTGTGATACAGTTATACGTCGTGTATCTTCTGTAAAGGATCTATGTGTGTGGCTTGACGAGACACTGTCCTTTAACTCCCATGTTGTTTATGTTATCAACAAAGCTAACAAATCACTGGGTTTGATCATTAGGCTATCGTCCGAAATCCGCGATCCCCTCTGTCTGAAGTTCCTGTACTGCTGTTGGGTTCGATTCTCCCTGGAATACGCGGCTGTTGTCTGGTCTCCTCCTGGCTCGACTGCGATGGCCAGACTGGAGAGTGTTCAGCGCAAATTTACTCGTGTAGCTGTTCGACGCTTCCTTACCGGTTATCATCTTTCTCCCCCTCCTTACCCAGTCCGTTGTCGCCTTCTTGGGCTAGAACCCATTCATGAAAGACATCTCCATATCCGTGCAAGCTTCATAGCAGGCCTCCTGTTAAATGAACTTGATGTCCCTTCTCTCCTATCTGCCATCCCTCTGTATGCTCCTTCCCGTCGCCTCCGCGATCGACCTCCCCTCTATATCCCATCCCGCCACACCCGTTACGGTTCGAACGATCCTCTTCTTCGAGCTCTGTTGGCTTTCAATAACTGTTATCATCTGTTCGACTATAATGTCCCTCTGTCTCGCTTTCGTGTCTGTCTTCGTGAAGCTTCCTTCCTTACCACCTAACCCTGCTGTCTCCCTCGTATTTCCCTTTAGTATATAAGAACATTTGTTAAACCATCATTGGCGGACAATAAAGTTTTGTTAATAATAATAATAATAATAAAAATGTTCCTTCTGACACATCTGCAAACGGACATGGTACAAGAATCTTTTTCATCATAAAATATGTAAAAGCATAGCTGAACTGGTGATAACGACCGCTTTCAATTGGACAAGATACCTTTACAATCTCAACTGCAAACCCTTGTACAGCTGTTCCACATGACAGAACACACCGAAACGTCGATCATGTGGTAAAGAAATTGATCGTGAACTTGAAACACTGTGCAATCGCTCGCCTCTTTCAAACCCACGCACCGGTATTGGTGAGCCGGTGCGTGCATGCGTGCGTGAGGCCCTCTTTGGCCGCAAATTAGACAAGGGTAGCATCGCGTCTTGGACGCGTGTGTGAATGTATATGCGACATCAGTAATAGGGGGCGACGGATTTCGGCCGAGAGCATAGTGTGATGAGGGTGTAACGAAAAGTTTACGATCTAGTTACAGTACGATAGTACGATCGAATAAATTAGCTTGATTGTAGATAAAAGGTAGAGAGTTTAAATGTAGGTTGATAGTTGTGTATAAATACGAAAGATGTGTATCACTGTCTCATGTAGGTGGTTAAGAAGCACTTTTTATTTCATATTTAATTGCATTTGTTTTCTCATATTGTGCAGTAAAAAAACATTATTACTTTTATCTATGGACTATCAATATGTAATTTTATTATTTTATTTCTTCTTTTTTCTTAATTTAATCCTTAATTTCACTTTCTGTTTTCTATTTTCTACTTCTCTTTCCACATTGCATGTATTGTCGTATTTAATTTACGTTTTTACCATTTTTTCGAGTACGATTGATTATTTATCCCACTTTTTTCATTGTTACGATGTTACAGAATGTACCAATTTCTTTCAGTTGCTTCGTGTTTTGTTCCCCTTTTTTAAGATTTGTGTGTTTCTTTTCTACGTCAATGGTGTGATACTGGTTTCATGATTATTAATTACGTGTTATGATTTATTATTATATTTTAATGTGTTATTTATGCGTTTTATGTTCAATTATTTCTAGTTGATTTAATACCATATGAGTTTCCTTTAATTTTTTCTTTTATTTGACTATCAATTTCATTTCATGTTTAGCATTTTCCAAATTCCAAACGTAGAGTTTGTGTCGTTATACTGTTCTTTTCTGGTTTACTTTTCTCACATTTGGCCCATTCGATTTTTTTTCTTGTTTTGTTTTATTTTTTATGTTCAGATCGAGATTCTTCTTTAAGTATTATTCAAACTTGTATGTTCCTCTTGTTGTGTTATTTTATTGTAGTGAAAAATATAATGAATTTCATTTCAAGTTTTTAATATTCTTAGCGTTTTTCTATCGTTAAACTACTCTATTTCTTTTGCTTATTATTTTCTATTTGTGTTGCATTCTATTAACATTATTTTTAAGAACCTTTTAATTTGTTTTAATTAGTTCTATACATTCATTACTTCCAATGAAGTAAAGAGTAGCATTCGATTTCATTCGATTTCTACCGTAAAGTAAAGTAAAAAAACAAGAGTTTCAGATAAAAAATATCTTTTTTTTTCTCTTTACTTCCTGCAACCCTTTAACATAGTTTTTACAAGTGACTCACAGTCTCAGCTTAAATCAGCTACCATGTACTGATCCGCCAAATTTAGTCCAACCATGTTTGACCTCATAGCTTAGTTTTTCACCGCCCTCATTTAGGGTGTTTCCATTATGCGCCTAAAAACCCTAAACTCAACTTATGCTGTTTCATTTTACAACACCGCAACCCCCCAAAAACAAAACCCTACCCAACATCCTAACATCGTCATCCCACGCGACTGGGTGGCACGCTGCTCTAATTGTTTAATCACATTTATTCATTCATCTCACTTACATATTGCGCGTGCACTGGCGCAGTTCCTCACAATGCTGACCGGCACTTACTCATCTTTAAAGTATGCTTGCCGCATCAAACAATCTTCATTGTTGTTCAGAGAATGGAAAAGAAAAACAGAACCATAGAAGACACCACAATAAAGCAAGTGAAGTGGAAACACCGAATAATGTACAGTTTCGTTCCATCCGGGACTGAGCGAGATCGAACGTTCGACGTGCCGCGAAAGACAATTCGACGTTCGACGTGCGTAAATGCGAAAGCAAAAGAAACAACACTAACCTAAAAACACACACTCGCACACTGTGCCTGTCTATTAGCGAATCTGGCACTTGCGCCGAACGCCCTGAAAGTGAAACCTTTGAACCGGCAGTTTCCCGCAATTAGCGTACTCACCTCAAAATTATCAACCGATTATCTCATCCAGCTGCTCGGTTTCGATCTCGATTGGCTTCGATTGTAGTAAAAGTGCTGACGGAACGGTAACTGCGACACGAAGGGAAAGTGATCGATCGTACGATTTATTGTAGCGATCACGCTACTTCCGACATCCGGACCGATAGCTGGACGACACTGTACTAGTCTTTCCGATACTTCCCAAAAAACCTCACGTTTGATGAATTTCTCCATCGATCGAGGTTCGTCACTTGCCATCCGGCACGATTTTCATCTCATCCGATTTGTCATCGATTACTTCATCGATTAAACCTATTAGTCAATTTCGTCGAACTGCCACAAACCGACACGGCGTAACTCTCTGCAAAGAAGTGGTATTAAACGCTATCGCTTAAGCAATCGGAAACCTCTGCCAACCTGCCTGTAGGGTAGTTTCCGGTGGGAACAAACCCGAAACAGACAAAACCATCGTGTGCTGTAATCCAAACCGTACCGTGCAATAGATTCCCTCTACCTTGACGTAATTCTTGAGCGCCCTAGACGAGGGCTGTTGTCTATTGGTGTTGTCCGTCAGGGGTAAGAAACTGTTTCGCTAAGGCAGAGAAGATTTCTCTCACGCTTCGGCACACTCAAAGATCATCACAAAATTATACACCACCACCTTGATAATGGAACGGTAACTTCTTATGTAGGTTACGAGGGGAAAAAACCGGCAAGGTGAAAAGTTGTCGTTGTTACAACTGAAAGATCCACAATCAGGAAACTCATCTCCATCCTTCGCCAGCTTGGCGTCTGTTTTCTTGAGAGTGAGAGTGAGTGTCGTGTACGGTCAGCGAGTGATACAGAGCTTTGTAATCGGGGAAAACTCAAGTAATGTATGCGTTTGTTTTACTTTAGCATTTTTTAACAGCACTTACACTCAACCAGTGACAGCTACTGAAAGAAAGGTATCATCGTACGGTAGGGAAAAGTATTGTTAATGGTTTTGCTTGTCTTGGTGTCCTTCGAGAGAACAACTAAGCCGTGTATTTGAATTGAAAATACTTATAAATTGCAAACTAAGTAAGAAAAGCTTCTCTACTTTATTACGCAACCCGATAGTAAAAAAAATAAGAAAGTATATAAATATGTAAATTATTTAAAGTATGTGCTAAAACTTCACTAACTTTTTATTTAAAAAATCTAGTAACAGTTTCATGAATTACATACAAGTAATCGGGAATGCTTCGGTTGATGATTTATCAACTATTTTAAGTACTGATTGCATTACGCCTGAACGTATGCAATCATAGTCTAGATTGTGATCAAATGATCAGATGATCAGAGAAAAAGCTTGTCTGATCTTAGGCGACTATCGTATCGAGGCTAACCACTATTACAAACAATTGAAAGTAATGAAGTTTTACGAATTATAACCTATTTCATATTTATGCATTGTTTTAGATGCCAAAATATGCATTTTCCACAGTTTTTTTGTTTTAATTTGCTTCAGGATAAGTTAACTTATTTTGTTTTACCTTCTGTATAAATTCTGCTTACACGATTAATTCTGCTTGACTAGATACCAACATTAAAATTAGTTTATCCTACTTAAATCATCGAAGCCTACCAATACTGTCAGCCCGTGCTTTAAGATGAAGTCAAACACTCAATGAATTGCATAGTTTTAGGCGTTCATGTATTTACTACTAACACAACTAAAGCTTAGCTTACGCTTTTTTTTACTAAATATGGATGGCCATATTGCCAGTCTTTGCAGTGAACGAAAGCTTCAAAGATATTTCCAAGCTAATTTAAAGATATTAGTAAAGATGCAGTTCTCAAGATATGTTCATACTTAAATTGAGATTTTTATTAATGTGATCAATTTTATTCAGATAATTCCAGAAACATCTCACACATTATTTACATATTTCCAACCAACGCTAGAGCCTAGGTGGATCGAACCGTACGAAGCTGTGTACCGTGTCTTGCCACTACGCACCTTTTAGAGAAAGTCAACGTCCCATTCACCCGCAACGCAATGCCACCGCCAGTAACTCAGCTAACCTTCACTCACCATCCGAGCTCACTCGCTCGGGTACGATGGTGTTTAAAACCAAACTTAACTTGTGGCGCACGTGCCGTCAGCTGGAATGCTTTCACGAACCAGCGTCCGCGTGACCGGAACTCAACCGCCACATCGTCTCCAGCGAAGAAAGTAAACCGTCCGCTGCCGGCACTCACACCCAAACCCAACCAATAGAAGGCTAATCGCGGGTGAGCGAAATGCGTCTCACGCCAACGGTGTAAAGAAACAGGCGTCGGAGAAGATCGAACCATGTTCGGGACCAAACGCCACTGCTCAGTTTGCGTTCAGTTTTCAAGCGGTTTGGTTTTGCCAAGGTCCGGGTGTCGTGCGATGTTGTCTACCGAAATTTAAGTGACTTGACGTGATTGTAAACTGTTGTTCGAAAACGCAAACGTACATGTGTGCTGTGTGATTCATCGTTGGAAGCTGAAAGAAACGGGTTGCTTGTGTGCGCCAGTGAGCTACTTTAGTGTTGTAGCAGAGGTTTTTGAGGAAGTAGAAAGAAAGAAGTCATTCCCTGTTCCCGAAAAACATACATAAGCTTTAGTTGTTGCCGCGGAAACCTTTTTAATCCGGGTGGAATTAGCACATCCAGGTTTGGGGTGAGTAAAAGATATCAGTGTCAATTCCCGTGCTGGTATGTGATCACGTTTTGCAGATGGAATGTTGATAGATGGAAATATGGTTAACTAGTTGTAGAATCAAGACAGTAAGATACACAATATTTCTAAACTTGAAGCAAAGTAATGATGAATAGAAGCATGTCTTTTGTTGGCGATGTTAGTGTTACGTTTACTGTTACCTAAATTTATTTAGTTACCTATACTATTTAAAAAAGTATATCATGAACATAACTAAGTCTACCAAAAACTTGTAAAACATAGGATAACTACAAGAACAACAAAGAAGGCAAAGAAAGTTAAAAGAAAGATGAAAGACTTGTGCGAAAAGTGTTAAAACAGTGCTACTTTATAGCAATCAAGACATGGAAGCAGTTTGGCAACACCGTAAAAAAGTAACATTCAATAAACGCGATAACCCGCAGTAAAATATTCAACTCCATCATTAAGAATAATTAATATATTCGACAGAACCTACCCACTGCCGACTAGAATGTCCATAGCTTTGGACTTTCCGATCCTCAAAGAATTAGAAGAACCCCAGATCATTATTAGATAACGGACCGATCGATTAAATTACATAACACGCCCTAGGGAATTGTATCACCGGGCTCATAAACCTTACCGTTGTACCGTTTAGCTTCTCTCGCTCAACAATAGAAGTGGGTTCCGTGGGTATTATCGATCGGTTAAGATATGTTCCGATAGTGAATTCCGGTACGATTCATGGGATCGAATGCTGCGGAAACATAAATCAAGGTGTTAGGTTAGTTTGCGTGAGGTAAAAACCTTCCCTTGGGCGGCTTTTTATACCGTTAGCAAATGGTTTGTGAACAATAAATTAACGAAGCTGAATGACAGCAACCGGAACAAAGTAGTTCCAGAGATTTAGAACTATGCAGAACTCAGAAAAGAAATAGTTAATATTGGGTGCTACAAATGCTTCGCTGTCTTGAATTATTAGAGTACAATCCTCGATACCGCTCAAGGTATAACGCCGTCGTCTACCATCAATATCCCGGCCGTTCTGGTGAACGCATCAACATCAACATCTCAGTTTCGACTACTGATATTCTCATGATATAGCCTGTACATAGCCGTAAAGCTCCAAGATTTCAACATTGTTCTTCCACACATACATCCTTCTTAGTATGGGCCTTCTGAGCATGAGTTTAGGACAGAGTCCATGTCTCAGAGTCGTATGTCTTAAAACCTTAAACTGTTTCTTCCACAAAAAAAAAACAATGTCATCAGGTGCAAATGTAGACATCAAACTACGGTTAAAGGAAATCAATAGAAGCTCACAATTGTAGGCCACGATCTCCCGTAGTTAAAGTTCCAAGAAATAAGAAGAAAATGAAGACCACTTTGTAATGCTCAGGCACTTATCCAGACACATCTAAGCCTGTGCATTGATTGTACACAATTATTGGAACGGTCTGAAAGTAACAGCTCTATTCCACCCTCAATTCGACTTGCTCTTTGTCTTGCTCTCCCCACACACTACACATGATCACTTTGAGTGCTTTTCTTTAGTTTCCACACCCGTATCAATCCCGCCGAGAAGCAAAGGAACAAAATACACACATTAGCCACGCTTGCAGTGACGTGACATTCGCTTTACATTCGCTGTCATCACACACCGCCACTGTGGAACCCGCCAGAAAGGGTCTCGATTTCACAACAATTGACATTCTACACACCAGATAGGGCTGAACAATTTAAAGCAAAACGAAGGCGTTCATTTCTTCGAGGCTGCAAGGGACGGCCAAGCAATTTCTCGACCTTTGTCACTGAGCGCCAACGAGGACACACGCCCAGGTGCCCAGAGATGATGATGATGATGAGGTGAACGATTTCTTTTCACTTTCAAATGCTTCCTCTAGTTCATGAGGTGAACCATTTATCGGTAGGTTTCCCCGTTGGTGCATAATTTAAGCTTCCCGGAAATGTGGACAGGTGTGTTTATATTCTCCACCCTTTCCGTCCCATTCACATTCCCCACTAGAGGGAGGATATTGATGAGAGTAAACATGGGCCACTTTTGGAAGTGCGAGTCCAAACTGGAGCACCCTCGAAGGAGGTCATTATGGTTTGATGTTTTAAGTGGTGGCCGATGGTTAAATGGTTCGCTTTTCAAACGTATTCTGGATTGGAATAAATCTTTTAAATATTCCGAAAATGTCTACAGGAACTAGCTCTATTCGAAAGGCTAAGGCTTTCAACACTAATCTTCTTAAAGGATGTGGAATTGATTTTTGATTTAGGTGTAAAACTAACTATTTAAAAGTAAAACAAAAGAGATTCTTAATTATATTCATATTTATTTTTTAAACTTCAAAATATCAGCTTTAACAACTTCTCCATCTGGACACAACGATCTGCTCGTTAACAACAATAGTAATTCTCCAAATATCTTAATCTTTATTGAACAAATTTCAAAAATTCTTCCTAAAATCGTTAAAATTCTATAAAAATTCCATTTGTTTTAGTAACCGACTGACACATTAACACCCTCTACGTCATGCATTGTAATCGCACTCGCATACTCCAACGCCTCTCAACCATAAACTCCTTCATCAACCATCAGCCACCAATCATTGATGCGGTGAACGTTGATGAGAGAGTGAAGAATGCATCACGGGGCTAGTAATTGTCTGCTGCCAACTGCAGCACCGGCATCGGCATAGTTAAAGCAATGTAAAACACAACATCAACACACACACACATGCACCTTCAATTCGAGCACGTCAGGACTTTCACTCATATTGCAATCCGAACACGAACAAACAAAAACCTCCCAAATGCATCACAACACAATCTGCAGCGAAACAGAAAGACCAGCCCAAGCAATTGCCGGTATCCGGACACTAAATTTCAAACGTCGGAAAAAAGAGCGCAAATACTGCACGTAGCATGCGCACGTCTTCTCTTTATGCCTCCTTTTTGCAACGGCTTCAACACTTTGTGTACAAACTCCCTCGCTACAACGCATTTTACAACTCGATCAACAAACGAAAACAACACGCCCTCGAACACTGGCGCGGGCTGTTGGATCGATCGATACAACAACTTTTGATTCTAGAGCACTTTCTTCGGCCGTTATCGTGGTTTGTGGTTTTGAACAGTACCAAGCCCACACCACACCAACGAAAAAAAAGGCTCCTTTCTCATCGTAATACTTTCATTTCGGATTCATTTGCAGACGCCAGGCGAGACGGTTTTAAACGCGGGACAGCTGTCCGATCGGCAGGCGAAGATACAATCAGTCTACGGTTGATGCTGCCAGTGGCAAGATCACTGAGTGAGTGAAGGCATTCAAAATTTGGTGTGGTGTTGTTCCCTTTAGTGAAAGGAAGTCATCGGTGAAAGAAAGAAACGATTGCAAGGACGTAGCCAACATACGGAGCAGGATGTACCAACAAACAGCGTTACGGCGATGGGTAACAGGGACCTTACTGGTACTCACGATAACCCTAACGATCACTGCCGAAGCCGCTAGTCTTTCGACGGAAGAACGTCACTCTGGAACAGAAATCGCTGGTAAGTCTTTCTAACTCGTCAAATACAATGTATTTCACTAATGTATATGATCTTCCCGCTTCTCACGCAGAGTCTCGGACATTCGGACGTATCAGACGACTGCAGGCAATGATCGTTCCGGTGATGTTTTTCCTGGGTGTTATGAAGACTCTGCTCACCTTCCTGGTTGCCATCAGCTTGAAGACGCTGTTCGTTGGTGTCTCCATACTGATGATCAATATTGGCCTAGCGATGGCGAAGGTGATCGCCTTCTTCAAGACGAAACACTCCCACGAGCATTACGGTGGATACAGTTCCGGTGGTTGGTCCGACAAGAACATTCACGTGCATATTCACAACGATGGATACGTTCAGCATGGGAGTGTCCCGCTAGAGTTTGATCATGCTCCTACCATTGCATCTCTGCATCATACCGCTCCAAATGTTTTCCCGAGCTATGGACCACCGGTTCTAAATTCCTACCAGCAGTCAATACATCGGTCACGCAGTGATACGGTAGCCGATCCTATCTACGTCCCAGCCGCGGTCGATAAGGATGAGAAACTGTATCCAAAAATTCTAATCTCCGACCGGGACAAGCTCGATCAAATCTACGCCCAATGGAGACAGTTGAATCGAAATGGACGATAAGGGAACGTCCATTCCAGGAGCAAATGCAACAAACAACGCCACTCTGCCACTCATGGATCTAGTGATGCCAAAAAAACACACAAAAGACTTCCCTCACTAAACCTAAACGTTCCCAAACGCACAACGGGGTTGTTCCCAACCTAATCGACCCCATTAATATTTCGCGTACAAAAGCGGCCTGGTAAAACTAGGGCCATTTTCTTTCGAAACCAGCTCAGTGAAATTTTGAACTAACCGAGGCCTGCCTTCCTTCCAAACCTTTGTACTATATTGTTTAATTCTATTGTGCGTGTGTACGTGTTTTGTTATGTACTACGGGTGGGCGGGTCTCAATTAGCTCAAGGTACTTAGGATCTGATTAATCTTTAAGCTTAACGATGAGGTAGATAGATTTCAAGGCCATCCTTACTCGAGTGAAACGAATGAATGCGATCAAGCGGATGAACGAACCAGTGAATGGAGAAGACACGTGCCGCTATGTCTTCAAATAGGTGGCACGTTCCCTTCCTACACTAGCTAGCTACAAAAGACGTACGTTAATGCGTTCGTTGCGCTTTGGGCGCTTAAAGATAAGGGCAATAAAAACATACCACGAATAGCCACCACACATAATGGTGGCCAAACATGCCTTTTCGGTCATGCGCATCGGTATTGAAGTTATCCCGTGTACAGGGAACCAAACAAATGTCTGACCTGGGGTAGTTTCTGCATTTCTCTCTCGAAAGAAAAAGTGTAATAACATTCCGCGAATGATTTATCTGACTCACTAAAGTTTTCTAACTGGCTGGATGTTCCCTTAACTCATGCTGACCCGTATTGGGTCCAGTGAATTTCGCCTAATTAATGCTGTCAGTGGGGGGGAATAGTTTTTTGCAGGTGTGTTCTTCATTTGCCCAAGCTGGATTTGGGACGATCTTTCTCGGTTGGGATGATTTTTTCTGCGCCTGTCTGCAAAGTCAGACAAATCAGTCATGGATGTGAATTGGATGTTCCATTTCCGTTTTTTTTATGTGTGAAGTATGACTAGAAGAAATAAAAACGCTACATAACGGAAGTAGAGACCGATGGGCAGAACGATTTGTAATGCAAATAGGGCATGGGAAAGGTGTTCGTAAATGGGAAATGTTTATACCGAGAGGAAAACATTTTTCCCCCTACAAGAAAACACAGTTAAGCTTAAGTTTGTGCAGAAAAAATAAGCAAATAAGATACATTTTCTAGAAATCATTATAAAATCACTGCTGATTGATTGAATTAATAAATAAAATGGATTTTTAATTAGTTCCGTTTGCGTCTACGCACCTTTCATAAAACGAACATCAGATTGCATACCTTGCAGGCGTTTAGCCGAATTGGGGCATTTTTAACCCTTGAAGAGGCAAAGCATAATTTAATTTGCTGTAGGTATTTTATTTGCGCTGAGGTTCGTGAAGAAATCTTTTTATAGTAACTGTTCTTTATTCCTTTAATATCTTAACAACTTTTCAATTATGCAAACGCCGCTCTTAAAAAAAATATCACAACACAAAATTCGTCGGAAGAGTTCTAAATAAGTTTAGGAAATTGTTTCTCTTCTTCACAATCACAATTATTTTATTCGATTTGACCTAACAGCTGGTTAAACCATGAAGAAGAAGAAGTGTTCACATACTTCTGATGATTTACTAAAACTAAGTTAATATTAATCATAAGTTAATACAGTGGGCATTATTGTACAAATGTGATAAAATGTGACATGTTTATCAGTTTTAGTAAAAGTAAATATATTTTAATATGCGTCATGGACTCCCGATGTATTTAGTGGCTGAAGCAGACAGTAAAAAGCGGAACAGAATTGTTTGAACAAACCATTTTGTTTTGGGAATAGCTCATAAATTTAATAGAAATATTTAAAAGTCATAAAGTAAGTGTTTTCAAAATAAAAAAAAAACAGCTTTTTATATATTTTAACACAGTTTTTATTTTTGTCAATATAAGAAAAATTTGAAACCTCCAAATTCCAAATTAATTGTTATTAGCTTTATTCAAATTTAGACTTTGAAGTTTCAATAAAATAATTTGTTGTGGTTGTTCTACTTAAAATAATGAATGTTTGCGCGCACTTCCATAAATAATCATATGTTTGGTGTACAATAATGGAAATAGTGTTACATTGTAAATCACTCTCACTAGTATCACTACTTCCAGCGGTAAATATATCTTTTCCCAGCACAATGTGCTTTATTGCATCTCTTCCAAAACAAAAACTCAACGTCACTCAATAATTCACCGCCGTACAATAACGTTCAGCTCAAGCACAACCTCAACAACAACCCTACACAAAGCCAACGTCTAATGAAAACGGATTTCATTAACCTTCCATTGAACACCACTTGACGCACTGTCACTGCAAAAGAAAGGTTCCCCTTTTTCATGCTCTTTTAGCATTCCGCACAACCATTCCGGCTTAGCTCGTTATCGATTGAAGGGTTGCGCGAGGCCGCAAATCATATCGATTGAGTCGGCGGTGATTAGCATCAAACACTGACAATAGTTTTTCCAGTCGGTGCATCTTCGTGCAGCAATGTGTGCGAAAGGATTTCTCCCTGCATCGATTTGAGCCTCCGGTTGGTGGTGAAACCCGTACCCGGGTTGGGTGGAAAATTCCTTACGAATCGCACAGGAGGCAGTCCAGCGCTTTGTGATTTCAATCCGCAAAACGGCTCTCCATGCTGAGTGGGGATATTTTTGAAAGGAATGTTGTAAAACTACGCCTAGGAAAACACGACACGATCAATATGACAAAATGCCTAAGCCTCAATCGAACACACAAACAAAAGACACGAGCATTAACTGGCAGAAAACGGAAACGGATCGTCATCACCATCTCGCACCGGCTGAATATTAATGAAGCCACCGGACTCGTCGAAGGGTTTTCGCGATACTGAGTCGCCGTGCGACCTCCCCAAAGCTGGCAATAATTTCGCTTTCTACCGCACAATCCACTCCATTCCGATGCCAACACACGCGATCAGTAGCCAAAGAGCACCCTGTGGACCAACGGCGTGAAGCCGTACTGCCGTCTTTCGGCTGGTTACCTTTTTCACCTTCCGATGCCATATTGGATTCTTTAAAGGGCTCTCCCAACAGCTGCAAAATCTCGATGGGAGGGAGACACGATTTTTCATTCCCATCCTACACTTTTTCTTGCGAGCAGAACACACGCGGCGGGATGTTGTGCTGCTGCATGTCCGCTCGTTTTGCATCACCGAAGCATTGTGCCAGTTGGGCGATTCGTCTGTCCCTGACCTTACTCACTGCACACACCGAGGGAAAAGATGGGTCTTGGGATGAATCTTCCAACGTTTCCTTGATTCTCTCGATGTCACCGGTTTGCCTGCCAGTTGTGGAAAATCGTGTCTTGCTGTTTTCTTCTTCATCTCCATTCCTATCACATTCAATCCCACTTTCAAATCTTACCAGTACGGTTCACGTGTTTTGTCAGCTTCGGCTTACAACCTGCCGAAAACCGGCTCTAACCCGATACGAGCACGAAATGGACACTTTCCGTTGGTGGAAAAACGTCGCTACATGCACATACCAGATGTGCATAGTCCCGCACCCGAAGATGCAGAAGATTAACGGTCGATTAGAGTTTTTCTTACCTGTACTTCTTACCGTGGGGATAGAGTTCCGAGGATCTATTGGTTGGAAATTTATGTCCGTGAAGTTGAAGTACCCCCGGTGTGTGTTTTCCTAATTTAGCGTAACGGGTCTAGTGACAGCATAGCGAATTAGGTAAAGGAAAGCTAAAGATGCAAAAATGCGGGAAAGGATTCTACACGCTATCCGTTGGACGAGAAATCTGAATGACCCTTATGACCGATTTTGGAACTTTGCAAAGATTTAAATTTATGATCAATTGAATTGTAACTTAATTAATGCAGATAAAGCTCCAATGTTGGATGATACTAATCTCAATTGTAAGTATTCAATACTTCCAGTGTTGGAATCTTCTATAGTGCTTATCAAAAGGTTATCCACACTTATTCACAGTACTACTGTGGACGATTTGACGATTCTGTAACATTTGCATCACTAAATTTCTTAACGTTTGTACCAATTCCTACACAAATTTCTAAGGGAGAAGTCTTTAAAATTACTACAATATTTGCCAGGGTGCTCTTGTCCTAGTTGACAACAATAATATCCATTAACTAATGTAGTAGTTCTTAGCAAACTTTGTATCTTTTACGTGTGTTTAACGATCGCTTGGTTTCCAGTATTTACCACACAATTTTCATGGGTCTGATTCTCGTAAAATCTACCAACCGCTGACCAGTATCGTTGTGTAGACAGTCTTTAATATCTTGACATGATAACGTATTGAATAAAATGATAATAATGATGGATAGATGAATGCAAAACATCATGAGTGAATGCCGTATTAGAAAGGTTCGCTACGGCACAGACACCGTTGCAACGATCGCACCACTATCGATAGACAAGTCAGTGAGAAGAGATAAGGAGGCCTCACTTGGAGTTCCAAGCTTCAATTCAACCGATATCAATAGGGACATATAACATGATTAAGACTCTCGCTATGATCTGGACATTGCATTTGCATTATTGAATACTTGGCAACAAAACGCCCGAGTATCCCAAGTACACTCCGTATAAGGCTCATGGTACATGTTCTCGTTAAGACTTCGACTTTGGATGATGGATCACTGCGCAACAAAACTGCCGAGGACACTCGGCATAAGGTGCCCAATGTGCAATTTGTCCAGGGTCTTGTTCACTGTTCACAAAATTCTTGATGGGCGACTAAGCAACGATAAAGTCACCAGATCCTGCTTTTTTTCATCTGCCAAATTGAAATAGACCAAATAGATGGTGTTTGGGTTCAAATATTTTCTTGAATGACAAACGTCATGGTTTGGAGCGGAGCGAATCCGATCCGTGTTGCGATAGGGGGATCACTATCGCTCGGGTTTTTTTGTTAACGTTGGCGTCAGACGCTTCCGTGATCCCGTATAGAAAAGGACGCTTGTGTGAACCCGTGTGATTTGGACGTGCTCGTGAACCGAAGAAGTAAAATTACACAACGTAGGAAAGATCAAGAAACAATCATAAACTGAATAAACGAGAACAAACAGATGGTATGCTGGATCGCTTGTAAGCTTCTACATATAGCATATAGATCCTCAAGATCCTCGAGACTTTGTGATCTTGTGATGAAAAACGTTGCTTAACTGAACGTAGTACCTTAACTGTTCTGACCATAGCTGCTCTAAACACTATTACTATCTTACTAACTATACTACTTATGCGGTTCTGACATTCTTTGGTAAGTTTATAAAATGGCCAGATTGAAGAATTCGTGATTCTTCACGTCCCAGAGATTGAAACCCTATAAAAAAAAGTCTACAAATCTTTATTTCGCGTGCGATAAATCACTCATGAATAGACGACCTCTCGAGATTCGCATAGATGTCTCCGGAAACAATTATTTCGCTGAAGATTGCTTTTTTCTTTCATTTTCATAGTCGAAACCTATGCGGATAAAAAAAAAGTAGACGAGAAAGACTAGTATAAGAGTAAGAAAATAATCACGCAATTCTTCTAATTGTGCTAGTCAGATTACTGTTCATTAAATCGATTGAATGTTACAATTTATCTATTTATTTTCAATTGACTATTATGAATACAAATTTCTAGTACTTGAGTAATTAGCAAGCTTATCAAGCAAATTGCGACAAGTGTAATCAACACCCGAGTCTCCTATTTTCCCTATCGTTATCAGCCGTTGACCGTGCTTTCCCTTTCTACTTTGCAATTAAAATCGCATTATCGCTATGCTGGACAAACAAACGCTACGAAAACCTTATGATCCACAAAGTAATACACTGGACATTACCTTTTGCGCACACTCCCTCTTACCTCTTTCTCTCTTTCTCGTCTAACAAATATCATTAAACCTATCAGCATGGCAGCAAACGGCTGTGAATAGTGATATTAAAGCAAAAAAAATAGCGCGCTAGACTTGCGCTTGTTGCACAACCACCTTCAGACTGTTGGAGTATTTCAACGAAGAAAACACCAACTCCCCAATGACTAGTTAAAACAAACAAACAAGACCATTCGAAGATCGTGGTTGCACTTTCGCATGCGAAAAAAAAACCCTTCAATGTGCATCATCACAATGGCCACTGATAAACGGTATGTACCACGTGATGCCACTAATTCGATAATTTACCAACTGACCATTTGACCACCAATGTGGGCTTTCCTTTTTTCTGTTGTGCAAGGGTTTCTCTCTCTGTGGTACCTTTCTTTGTCCTTCGAAATTCATGTTTCATTAGTTTACGGGTGTTTGAAGGTGAATAGGGCTTTATGCTCGGTGTACAATATAATTGCTCCGAGATGCGAAAGAAAACAAACAAAGTGCAGGCCGAGATCCGAGTGACGACGCTAACGATCTATCTACATTTCACCCCTCAGGCAGAGCTACAATGTTAGTTGTGGTTTATTGATTGCAGATATTTTTATTTTCTTTCCAATTTCTTTATCTCCTATCGATAAGAATAAATTATTTGTTGACTGAATTATTAGTCCGATTTGAAATTCTCTGCAGTTATTTGCTGCTTCTCGTTTACTGAAAATTTACTTGTTCATTTGATCCTCTTCTCGATCGTCTTCTTGCTTCACATCCAATCTTGCACACTCTGATCGCGGCCACGAATTCCTAACTTTCACTTTCAAGCGGTAGCACGGACCATGTTTTGGACATCGTAATCATTTCGTCGTTCGCTATTTGACGATCGTCTTTTCTTTTTCTCTCGCTCTCTCTCTCTCGTTTCACGATCAACTTTGACAGATTAAATTAATCCTAGTTCGGGCCTTTATCCATCTCACCGAAACCAATCAAACAGAAAAAACACAACACTCGATCCGGTTTTCGATGAGTTTCAAGTGAAAACCACACCTTAGCAATTCATCATACGGCGAACCTTACGGTCTGTAATGAGTATGCAGCTGATTTAAATTCTGCCAGTGTGTTTGCTCCAGACGCAGGCTAGATTTGCTTATCATGCTGGAATTTGAAACCTGTCTCGATCAACTGTGCGATCGTGTTGTTTCTGCAATTTAAAATATTCATTTCAATTTGGGAAAGTCACAATTATTTACAACAAAATGGTACAATAATTGCAACAATTCACCAAGTGAATCCTGTCTATTAAGTTGTAGCAGATCACCTTTCTTCTGCAACTGGTTTCTCGGACGTTCCAAACTCGCCGCCGGATGGCCTCAAAAAAAAAACTGTATCACAACAGGCCAGACTGACCCACAAAACGGGCGAACCACCTTCTTTGTTTGGAAGAGGAAAACTAAAGCATTCGTACCGCTTATGTCCCTACCGGTTTCCCATTAGATAATGCGTGACCAGATCGAGCTACTTCCGAGATCGAACATCGTGCCGTTTTTACAATTGTAAAACACAGCACGCGCTGCCAACGCACTTCCAGTTTTCCCGTATCTAGGGCTTGTTAACCCTACGGCCGAGACGGGCAAACATGCGTGCAAGGGATCGCACCGACACCGCACACAGGAGGACGGTAAAATGGGCGATCAATCGGTGGCTGATTGTTGGGCGAACGAAAGCATTAACGTTATTATCGACCTGCTTTATCGGGCCTGCTGCAACATGGGGGATGGATTGGCGGCGCTGGTTGGTTGTACGCTCAGTGAACTATGGTTGTGTATTGGGTGCAGCGATTTGTTTGATTAGTGAGAATCTCGTGGTGGATCGTCATGAGAAGAATCGGTAACGTGTTCGAGAAGCGTTGGTTGATGAATGTTATTATGCTTAAACAGAGAGTGATACAGATCAAGTTTATTGCTTTCTTGCTATAACTAAAAGATGATCATTTGTATCATTGAAGAATTTTCGTTATAAAATACAAATAAACAAACACATATTCTTCAAATAATTAATAACTCCTAAGCAAACAATCAAATTTTATAATAACTTCTTAATGCGCCTTAAAATATGCAATTAGCATTCTTTTGATCGAAATATTTTACTTGAATTTATGTATGACATTAAAACAGTTGTTAACAGCACCACATGCTCAAGCTGTTGTTTTGAGAATAAATCAAAAACTATAGAAGAGATAGCTTAAATCATACTTAATTTCATGTTTTAAATATATCTAACCGACGCAGTCAGTAAAATGGTTTTGCTTTATTTAAAAAACATTAAACGTCAAAAGTGTTTTATTTTATTTTGACATTAGGTAAATTTTATTATTCTTTATAACTTACTTTAATATACCTTTTGTTCAGCTATCTTTTTTAACAGCTATTTCTTCTTATTTTTGTTCAATTTTGAAGAAACCCGTGAGCGTATAGTTAAGGACTGTGTTACAGCAACTTTAGATGATTTCACAAGGATAACTTGAAATGAATGAACATACAAACTCATGGGCCACGTTCCCTGGATCACTGGATAGGTCGGACCATGGTACGGAGAAATGCTGTCGTGTTAAAGACCAGTGCTGCCAAAACATCAGTTCGTATTCATTCAAAGCCTATCATGTATTATCGTTGTCTAAGAAGTTATAATTTTGCAACATCGTCTCAAACTCAATTTATAAACTAAATAATATACATTGCATACTTTCAGGCGTTTACATTCAACAATTTATCAATATACACAAGAGTTAATATACTTTACTGTTACTCATATCGAATACTAAAGTTAAATAATGCGTTTTAATCAAACAAATTGAGTAAAACTTAATAATAAACGTATGCCATGCGTATTGCATACATCTCGGCGCTTATATTCTATTTTATATAAAAAGTACATCTCTTTTATTGCTTATTGCTTCTTAAAATTAATATTTGCGCTAAAAAATATTCATTCCAATATCAATGCCACCAAGGTTTCCGCTCAATGTCAATCCACGCAATCCTCGTTGGCGAAAGGGTTTACACCACACACACACACACACGAAAGAAAGTGCCAGCGTGAGAAGCGAGCAGGTTGAGGACTGACGGCCTGCTCCGGCGATCCTGCATAAGACCCACACCTCCCCAACTCACGGAACAACTCACTCCACCAGAAACGGTAATCTTCGCTCATTTCACTCGATCGTACGCTTCGCTCACTCTCTTTCACTCCGGCTAGGGCTCTCCTGCAAACTTCCCCAGAGCGCGTGTGCATCTTTCACTCGGCAACTCCGCCAACACTTTACGCGCTTCCACCCAGACACCCAGTGTTCGCTATAAAACCGATCGTCCGGAAGCAGCGCACGCTTAATATTACCTTGATCTTGAACCGGTACGTATCACACGGAGGCTCGTTCGAGCGATCTTTCAGGATGTGCAACGCTTCTACGGAATTCCGTGCACTGAAGACCTTTTTTGTTGTGTGTTAGCTGTGTTTGATAAGAACGATTTCAAGTTAGCAACGCAGTGACAGCAAGTGCATACAAGTGTAATTAGCTTTGGAAGACGAAAGAGCATTGTGATAGCTTTAAAGAGTGTTTGTGTGTGAGCGTGTGTACAAGATGAAACCGAAAACTCTCCCTTCCAGTAGTGTCGAGATGCTGGGTTGTGTCGAGAGTGTCAAGTGGGGAACCCTTCAGCAAACGAACGAACACAAACAAAATCGAAACGAACAGGAATTAACGAAATCGGTGTCAGAAAATGTATCCACCATTTAAAAGAAACGAGCTTTTTTCCTTAAAAAAACGCACCGAAGCCAAACAAAACAGTTGACCGTCTGTGACTTCGTGTCTGCGTGTGTATGAGTGTGTGTGTTGGTGGAATGTTTATGCATTTCGGACGCTACGGATTTGGTTCCGTTTCGCTGGTATTGTGTCACGCCGGATGAATTAACTCAAACTTTTTGGTGACCCAATGCCCTTAAAACACTTACTTTCTTTGGACAGTTGGTGGTCCAAGAAATTGAAGAAATCAAGAGCCAAAGATTGGATTAGATTTGTGCCAATTCTTCAACGTATAAAGGTCATTTTGAAGGAAGCCGTTGAATCATATCGAAAAATTGGAAAGACCTCTTATCAAATGCAGTACAGCTAACGGCGCAACACATATTCAGGTTGATGATTTATCTGATAGCGCGCTGTTCCACCCATCAGACACTCAGTCTTCTCCCGTTGGCCACCCGATGAAAAAACACGCTTCACGCCCAGTTGCACAGTGCGGAAACTTTGAAGATACTGACTGAACTGACCCGCTTTTTAACAGCTTCAGAGTGAAATTTTCGACGAACATCACACGTTCGTCCACCATGCTCGACCGATGATAGCACGTGTGTACGTGTGTGTGTGTGTGTCCGTGATCCATCTTGCCATTATGCGAATAATAGCGTTCACCACCTCGCTGCATTGCATTCCAACCTTGCTTACCTATGTCCCCTTTTCTTTTGCTCTTCTCTTCAATCTCTTCAATTCGATTCGATACGGAATCGGAACCGAACAGCGTCGCGCGATCGGAAACGTCGCGCCAAAAAACTGAACCCCATATCG
Source organism: Anopheles maculatus (assembly GCA_002091835.1). Taxonomy (NCBI): domain Eukaryota; kingdom Metazoa; phylum Arthropoda; class Insecta; order Diptera; family Culicidae; genus Anopheles; species Anopheles maculatus. Next base: position 134,220 of record KZ061587.1, on the reverse strand, counting down.
GAACACCTTACCTGGCCGGAAGTGTGTAAGCAGTGCAACGACGACCATGGCGATTAGCATAGGCAGGCGGAACGAGCGGCGGCTAACGATGGTGGGGTTGGTGTTGATCGTCTTCATCGGAGTGACCGTTTCGGCGCAGCAGCACGGTGAAGCCGAGGTGAAAGTGGAAAAGTCAGGTAAGTGTGTGTGTGAATTATGGATTAGAGAAGATAGTTTCGATTACGATCAAGTTTCGGGAATGTTCACTTCATTTATGAAACCTCTTTAACGCTTTAATAAGAGGAAAGAAGTCTTAAGATGTATGGAGAAGACCTGGATAACTGAAATGAGATCTCTTTCAATTTCAAACCCATGCAACAATTTGACTTATAACATAAAGTATAAAGTACATAAAATTATATCATTACGAAACTCTTTCATATTTAAAAACGATCTTCTTGTGGTGAGTCTGTTGTCTGTTGAGCAGTAAAGACATACTAACGTACTATGTGGAGAGAACATATTTGTGATCTTGCAATACATATAATAACCACACAACACTTCTTAGGAACATTGAGATATAAGTGTTCATTGGAACACAATCTCCGAGTTCCCACAAACATTCCGCCAGAATTTTAACTATGACAGTTAATGCTTCGAAAAACAGCTTCAAAAAGAAGGACTCATCTCGATCGCCAAGGAACAGCATTTTGAAGCTGACTCTCAAGAATTTTTCTTAAATGACAAGTTTTGGAGGATCCTAAGACTATTGAAACTAAGATTTGACAAGAACCGGATATTCATAAATTGAGTAAAACATTGAAGTCTATTAAGGTTAACTTACAAACTCGTCTAAAAGTTATGGAAGTATTTTACATACTTTTACAGATTTAATAGAAATTAGTGCCTTAAAAATTAGTTAAACAGATTTTTAATTACCTATGATATAAAAATCCCTAACGGAAGACGTACTAAGAGTTTCCGGAGCACACACGAGAAATAACTTGCAAATGAAGTTAAACAAATGGTCCAATACCAAAACAGCATCTTTAAATATTGAAACAACCCTCGATGGCACTGGCGGTCCATAAGCGAACAAAGCTAATCACCATCTCCATACCATAACCGGTACCTGGCTGGTTTAACTCGCAACATCGCCCAACCACCATTTATGTTACCTTTCGTTCGCGTTGCAACCCATCACATCCATTTGCGCTCATCCACGCTGAGATGATGTGCCATTAAACCCAGCACTGGCGCCCAGCGGGAAATCATCTCAATTTCTTTACGCCGGCCGCCAATGCCTAATGGAACTTTGCATCGAGAAGATCCGACTGATTCATGCTTCTAAATCACTCGTGTCCATCTGAACCTAAGCTAGCCGGTAAACAAATCAACCGTAGCTTCCGGCCTGTACGAAGATGAGCAGGTCCCGTATTGTGACAACAGCAAAACTAGCGTTCACACCACCCAAATACGGTTGTCCGATGGGGAGAGTGGTTTTACTTTCTACCGACTCGATTTGGTGGTACACAAATCGATGTTTGCTTTCGGTGCGATTGTGGTGGAGTCTCTCGCTCTCTTGCTCTTGTCAGCTAACGACTTGCGTGTACAAAATTTGGCCCCGGAGAAAGTATTACAAATGACGGCTACACCGATGGAATCTGGCGAAGGTAAAAGCAAACCCACTGACGCTGTGCTTCTGACGATTATCGTAATCATGGTAAACGACTTCTGGCGACTAACGACGCTGACACGAAAGGTCAAGGTCGTACTCCATCAAGCGCCGGCTCATCTTTGACCTTCTTGGAATGGGGTGCGCAACTTTTGTATCGGCGTTTGACAGCTCGATGATTGGATGAGTTATACTAGATGATTGATTTAGCAAAAACAAAAAAGGAAATTCCTACTGTTTCGACTTAATATTTGTGGATGCTGTTAAAACAATTTTCACCGTGTATTTACAACCTGGTTGGTTACTTCAAATGGCAAAAATGTGCCTTATTTCGGTCGAATAAATTTTACGCATTCCAAGGCAGCTAGCGAGTCGGATCGGCAAACCTACATCCAACCAGACACCCTTTTCCGGACACTAAAATGAATCGTAAATCAATAGAAAATCTGCGTTTTTTTTCGCACACACCGGAAAACCTCCGGAAAAAAGCACGACAGCAATACAAAAACATAAAGCTGAAACTCACCCGAGTGGAATAAAATTATGTAGAAAAGAGTTTCCATCGCGAAATTAACCGCTTTTAAGCAAAGCATTAAACGAACATGTAGTTCATTGTATTGCACATACACATTTGCTATTGGGAGACTTTAACGCACGAACAAGTGACGAACGCGCACTATATGAAACAAGCAACCCATTTCATCTTCAGTCAAAAGACTTCAACAGGCGAACAAGCGACGAACGCGTACCGGTTGCTGGCTTCTCTTCACTGATGTCATCGATGTAACAATTGAAGTGTTATAAATTGAAGAATTAATAAGCGTAGAAAGTGAACCGGAACTATACCGGGCAGGACCGGCAAACGAAATTGTGACAATAGAATTGCGGAACTTACACCTGGATGTTATTGATTTGGGGTACGTCTCATTTGTTTATTGTTTCAGGCATCGTTTCAAACAATTTTACGAACCAAAAGAATGCAATGCATCCCAAACTACGCTACACAAAATGCTTTCACTTTCCGTTTTCCTTTCTTGCCGTTCCATCGTTCCACCCACCTGGCTGAATCATCGAGAAAGAGTTTCGCATTTCGCCCAAAATCAGCTTTTGCGTGTGCGTGTTTGAACACGCTAGCGATCGATGTACCGAGCCTATCTTGCGCCGGGAATAAATCTGCCCTCGCACACGCGTATATATGACCTACTAAAGCTGGTTTTACGGTCGCGCGAATCCTGTTTCCCGGATAGGCAAGGCTGTGTCCTACTTACGGCAAAATGGGAATGGCACCGTTTTCCGACCAGACCCTTGATAACACAGTTTCGCCTTACATCATACAGCGCTTGTACATTCTGTTGCCTAACGGTGTTCCGGTGGAAAAACTGGACCCCGGTTGAAGTTGTCCATATCCGGGCGCGTCTTCAGTTTCCTTCCAGCAATCCGCTAATTATTGCTAATCTTCAGCTCCCGGCGCTGCCGAGGACATTTGCGGTGAAAAGCGTTTCGGTTTAGCTGATCTCGTTTTAGATGGCACACACACACACGATTACTTACGTGACAACACTCCGCACAGAGGGTGGCGTGTGAATAATTGGAACAAATCAAGAAACGGGTACAAAACGCCGTAAATGTGCACTACATCTAATTCCTGCCCGTACTAAACCAGCTCCCAAGATGTGGAGCAAACAGCACGGTTAGACGAAAGCGCGTTCCAGAATTGTCACCGACTGGTTCGGTAGTGAAAACCACAAGAACCGCAACGCTTAAAACACACTTACCGGGAAATGATGTCTCATTACTTCCACCCGGATGAAGGTGTAATTTATCGCCACATACATTCTAGCGGCTTTGTGGAGGGTCCTCCTAAAGAGCGGTGCTTTATTACCCTGGCACTAACTGGCTATTAGTTACGATGTCTTCGTTTCTCTCTCCCACAGCTTCAGTCGATTCTTCAGCCCTGCTCGAGACAGCACTCTGCGCGATCAAGTCCAACCCGGGCCAGTGCGTACGGCAACAGGCGGCCCGTGTGCTCAGCAACTGGGAAGACATTCTGAACGCCAAAAAGATGGAAATGCTCGGTAAGTGTTTTGTAGACCAATCTAGAATCTCCTTCAGTTCTAGGCCACTGTAAAAAACAAAATTCTAACTTAAGGGTGAGCGTTTATTGAAGAGCTAGTTTATAGCACTGATCTCCTAAAGGGCAAATCTAACGGCAAATCATTGAGCATCGTTTACGCTTTCGCTCTTTCGTCTGTTTTCTTTCGGTCCATTGAGTGAAATGAGGCATAGAACGGTTCGACGAAGGCGTTTTTTTATCTTAACTCACCACTCACCATCACGATACATTGTTTAAGCATCGTTTCCGAACGGTAGAACCATCGGCAAGAGATCGCCAGCAGATTGTGTAATGGCTTGCGGAAGGAATGTTTTGGATGGAACCTATAGCACGTAACGGATTTTGTTTTTTGAATTGACCCTTTTTCTCCATAGTCTTCGCTTAAAGGTCCGATAACGACTTCATTAGTGGCTAGTTTCTTTCTCGTGTTATTAATGACTTGATTTATCCTTTGATCGAACTGTTTTGATCAAATTTACTATCTCCGTTGAGCTGTTGGGATATGAAATGAAATAATTAAAATAACTCTGTAAAGCAGATCAATAAAACAAAATTATTTGCTAAAAAGTAATTGTATTTTTTTTATAATTAACTTTTACTTAACGAATCAATAATATTATAGCAGAGTTTTACTGCTTATTTGTAAATGTTTAAAGCATTTTTCATTTTTATAAATCACCCTTTACCCGTTAATATGAATCTTAATTTAGTCAAAGAATATATGCTATAAACTAAACGACTTGTTTACTTTCTCCAGTGGTTCTAAAGCATATTTTAAAAGAAATATTAATTTTAAAACATTTAATCTTATTTGACTTCAATTTTGTTTTGTGTGGTTATACGATTTTTTTTCCATTTTTTCTGAACTGATTTATGTTTTTTTTCAATTATTGTTAAACCGTATCCCAGGCATCCGGTCTACATGGATAGCCGGCATCTTTGGAGACTTATAACTTTAGAATACGTAGTCCAATATTGATACTAAATCATGACAAATGTAAAGTTAACTCTTCTGTTTTCTAATCGAGGAAATATTTTGCCTTAATCCTGAATAGCTTTCAAGCTATAATCCAACAAAGTTTACATGGTTTTTGTCAACAGAAGAAGTAAAAATTATGAGTTTATTCTTTGATGAAAGAAATCATGTAATCATATTGATGTTGAATAACGTGCTCCAAAAAATTATTGGCCTTCAATGTTGTTGACTACCGGACCTCCCGGGTTGCTTAGAATGAGGTTTATCTGGTTGCTTCAGATAAAGGTGAAGAGGAGACTTTTAAACATATTGTTTTTACAACTCGTTACCTAATTTAAAATCAGTATTTTCATCACATAATTTTATTACCCTGTACATGATAACACCAAACAAATTGTATCGACAGGATTACCTACATTAAGCAAACAGTAAAACAAAACACGATCCAATCGAACATTTCTTTTCCAAAATTGCTATCGAAAACACATAAAAAACATTATTCAAACCAACTATCACACCACATTATTCTACTTTCCATCAATTAAACTTTCCTGCCTCCTCAATTTACTTACTTAGCAAAACAATTTGCACGGCTATAATTCACGCAACCAAACCAAACAACGAAACAAACACCTACCCAGATACCCAGGTGATACAGCAATCTGTAAATCGCTTCATTGACGAGTCTCGGTAAATTAAACCTAGAGAGAGAAACAAAACAACCCCTCAATAAAGCACTAATTATACTGGGTCAATTTTTCGGCAAATGATTCACCACGAAATGATCAGTTTAAGTGAAAGACAATTATGTAGAAGTCGTAGTTTCGTCACTTTAAATTAGCACAGTTTCGGTCAGTAATTGAGTGGGTAATTGAGAGTTTCATCTTTCTTCTCTGCTCAATCTGATAATTTTTTTTTTTTGGAGTTGAAGTACTGTCTTCCATTTTGTTTGACATCGTCAAGACATGAAAGCTCAACCAGCGAATATTCAATTAAGAACAACTTTCGCTGTAAGTGGTTGGTCAAAATTTCTTTCTCCCACACTCATCTTCACCGGGAATCAATTTCATTTTCTGCATTAAGTGAATTTTCCGTTTTTTTCCTAACTCTCTCCCTCTTCTTTTTTTCCCTTCTTCCTTCCAATGTTTCTCGTGTAAACCCAGTAGTGTACACCTTCACAGATTCTAATGCGCATCCCAAAAGGGCAAAAGCATCTCCTTTCAAGCATCGTTTGGCGAAAGATTTATTTGAACGACCAGCCGACAATTTCAATAGTCGTGCCTGTTGGGAAAATGCACCCCTTGCGCATACGATAACCGTATTCCGATAAAGGGTTCCGGTTGCAAAACGAAGGTGGTACGTACCGCGTAGCGTCCTACAGTTCCATCCACCTACCGAGGCAAGCGAAAAAGGTCAACACCGTTGGTTTTGTGCATCGATCACGGTAACGATCGGGTCGGTGTCGTGCATCGGAAAAATGGAAAGTCACTGTCACTTCCCACGAGCCGCATCATCATGCAATGTAGCCGTTTGCCAATACCGGTAGCCCCCATCCGTATTGTGCCCAATTATGTTTCAAATGCTCTCCGGTAAGCATCGAAATAGCGAAATCGTCGGACGGGCTAAAGCGTGATCACTTTCTTTCTTCAAACGATTCTCGAAGAAGATTTTCCGATACCGGAAGATGATGCTGTTGTGCTTTCCCTTTTTCTATCTGCACATCTTACAAACGGGTGACATTTTTGTTTTGGCATGTTTGGCATTAGGCCACAAACACACACGATCGTTTAAAGGAAGACGATGGCTTCGTAATGCATTCCGCAAAGGGGATTGAGAAAAGAAAAACCGATGTCTTTCCATGGTGAACGACGTGTTAATCCGACAGCAACGTTTGCTTTGGCATGCGGCATGGTTGTTGAGCGTTGCATTAACGCATGCTGACAGATATCTTCTTCGGTACGGAGTTGGTTGGAATGTTTCATACCACCAAGGGACATGAACGTTTTTTTTTATTTATTTTTTAGTGGCTTTGAGCCTTTAAGACCTCATTCGGCGCATAACGTGACTGGTTAAAGCAGAAAAAGGAATTCCTTTCAAAGCCTTATCTTCTTCTTATAAGCCATTCAAAGCTGCTAATCATTTTAATTTATCTGCAGCTAGATGTAGCAGTCGTAACGTAACGTAAATCAAAAGAATTCAATGCATCGTTTAGCGACGAACCCATCGTTTCTCGTGCATCACTATAGCTTCTGCTAACGAACTGCTTCGACTAACTGGAGACAGTTGAAAGATGAAGCACTTTCATAGATTCATATGTCCATCCCACAACCAGTAACCGGTTCGTCAAGCCGTCTTCAGTGTCATCCTCGATTCAATTACTCTTCTGGCTTGAAGTGGATGACAGTACTAGTTAAAAACTAGCCTTCGGTGTACAACCGGTTTGTACCAGCTCTTCCCGAAATGATCAACCTCCCGAGGACGGTAGGTACGCTACATTCGCAATCCATCGGGCATGCTAGAATCTAGATCGTGGAATGATTTGCGCCCGCAATATTATCGGAAATTGGAGCACAACTGTAAAAACAGGAATAGTGGCCGGCCACTTTCATGCGAATCTATTGCCCACGGACACGTGTTTTCGCTCATCAGCGAAGATGAGAAATAGCTGACCCGGTTCGAAAGTGTTTCATCACCGCGAGATATATGAGGCCAAAACGATTTACATGGTTTATGGTGGTGAAAACAATTCACTTTCAATCCAAAGGTTGCGTGTAGGAATACAACATAAGGCTACCTATAGAATGACAGCTCTTGAATTAAATTTTATATTAGATTTCGGATTTTTTGAAGACTTCAAAGTATCACAAAAGCATCAAGATATCTTAGCAAGAGCTTACATACTACCGATAATTGATTACTTGAAAACTAATGCATCACTTTCGATTGTTTATTCCCTTTAGCCGAAGCCGATAAGGAAGTGACAGCACGACAACAAAGCCGAGGTCTCAGTGATGCTGAGATTGCGCGCGGTAAACCCTCCACACTGATGCAACAGATCGAAACCGGCCTCGGTGTAATCTCGGAGTTCGTCTCGGAAGGTGTCGATGAGTGAGTTCTTCGGAGAGGTTCTCCCGTAAACCGTTTTCTAATGTCAACTCGTTCATCCGCTTTCCAGATACGTCTCCGACAAGGAGGAGGGCAAGGAGGAGGAAGCCTCATCGAAGACGCATCTGCATCATCTGCTGAAGCTAGGTAACGCAGCCGGTAACGCCGACCCGGCAGCCCAGCCCGGTGCTCCCGTCGGTCGGGCGGACGCCGACGACGAGGACTACCGCGATCAGCTCGCTGCTGTCGAGGATGGTTTGGTGGATTATGCTGGCTTGGCGGGCAGCCCGGATAAAGCACTTGGTAGAGGCAAGCAAGAGGGTGACCAACTGGATTATGGGTTTGGTAGTGGCGAACCTAGTGCTGGTCATGGAGGTGGGTCACGTAGCGCCATTGGCGGCGATAGAACGGCTACAGGCTACGGTGCGATGCAACACCAGCAGGATGATGCGGCGAGCGGCGAGCTGGACGGGCCGATGGTGGCCGACGGGCGCCGTCTAGTAGCACCGTCGAAAGCCACGGTCCGGCCAACGCGCACCGCAGCCGTTCGCTACGACGACGACGACGACATCGGTGGACTGCGGAGCCGACGTACGCACACCAATGGGCGAGACCTTCTCGTGCCTTTCTTTGCTTTGAGTACATTGGGTCCAATTTTTGTGCTAAACATCATCAGCCCAACCCAGCCACCCCTTGCCAAAAACCGCAACTCCACCCGAAAACCTACCGTTGAGTTTGTTTGGGGCTGGGTAGCGTACCATAGGGAGGAGTTTTTCCTGCTCCAAAAATCCTTGTACCTTGTCTGTTTAATGTTTAGGCTTTGAGAGCTGTCATCGGAAATTGGAGCACAACTGTAAAAACAGGAATAGTTACCGGCCACTTTCATGCGAATCTATTGCCCACGTACACGGGTTTTCGCTCATCAGCAAAGATGAGAAATAGCTGACCCGGTTCGAAAGTGTTTCATCACCGCGAGATATATGAGGCCAAAACGATTTACATGCTTTATAGTGGTGAAAACAGTTCACTTTCATTTCAAAATTATACTGTAACCTGTAGAATGACAGCTCTTTAATTAAATTTTAAATTAGATTTTGGATTTTTTTAAGACTTCAAGGTATCACAAAAGCATCAAGATATCCTAGCAAGAGTAAATATACTTCCGATAATTGACTTGAAAACTAATGCGTCATTTTCGATTGTTTATTCCCTTTAGCCGAAGCCGATAAGGAAGTGACAGCACGACAACAAAGCCGAGGTCTCAGTGATGCTGAGATTGCGCGCGGTAAACCCTCCACACTGATGCAACAGATCGAAACCGGCCTCGGTGTAATCTCGGAGTTCGTCTCGGAAGGTGTCGATGAGTGAGTTCTTCGGAGAGGTTCTCCCGTAAACCGTTTTCTAATGTCAACTCGTTCATCCGCTTTCCAGATACGTCTCCGACAAGGAGGAGGGCAAGGAGGAGGAAGCCTCATCGAAGACGCATCTGCATCATCTGCTGAAGCTAGGTAACGCAGCCGGTAACGCCGACCCGGCAGCCCAGCCCGGTGCTCCCGTCGGTCGGGCGGACGCCGACGACGAGGACTACCGCGATCAGCTCGCTGCTGTCGAGGATGGTTTGGTGGATTATGCTGGCTTGGCGGGCAGCCCGGATAAAGCACTTGGTAGAGGCAAGCAAGAGGGTGACCAACTGGATTATGGGTTTGGTAGTGGCGAACCTAGTGCTGGTCATGGAGGTGGGTCACGTAGCGCCATTGGCGGCGATAGAACGGCTACAGGCTACGGTGCGATGCAACACCAGCAGGATGATGCGGCGAGCGGCGAGCTGGACGGGCCGATGGTGGCCGACGGGCGCCGTCTAGTAGCACCGTCGAAAGCCACGGTCCGGCCAACGCGCACCGCAGCCGTTCGCTACGACGACGACGACGACATCGGTGGACTGCGGAGCCGACGTACGCACACCAATGGGCGAGACCTTCTCGTGCCTTTCTTTGCTTTGAGTACATTGGGTCCAATTTTTGTGCTAAACATCATCAGCCCAACCCAGCCACCCCTTGCCAAAAACCGCAACTCCACCCGAAAACCTACCGTTGAGTTTGTTTGGGGCTGGGTAGCGTACCATAGGGAGGAGTTTTTCCTGCTCCAAAAATCCTTGTACCTTGTCTGTTTAATGTTTAGGCTTTGAGAGCTGTCAGTAGCTTTCAAGGTTTCCTAAAACTCCTTATAGAACGGATACGATCCCACTATTAACCTCGGTACTAGACAACGAGAGTAGTGGATTGTGTCTCTTGTAAGACCCACACTGATTACCATTTTTGTTTTTGTTTTCTACGTTAAAAGTGAACGTTTTTCTTCATTTTATTGGTTTATACCAAACAATAATGTTAGTTGAACATTATGTTTCATTTTCAAGACATGAATAGTGATGGAAGGTTAACTTTCTCTTCAAATTACCCATAAAATACCCTCTGATAGTACAAACACAGGAACAGAACTACAACACCAAACACGTAACGATGAGCCCCAACAACACTCTTCACCAAACACCAGCAGCATCGTATCGTAGTTTTCAAAAACATAAAAAATCGCATAAATCTACCAACCAATTTTCCAAATTTTCCAATATATAAAAAAAAATCCATTGGTCACCTTCTGGGTACGGAATGCATGTGGCATCGGTATCGGAATGTGGCTAGAAAATGCAGATTTTGGCTTTTGCACGTTCATTAATCGCTGCTTAGCAAAAAAAATAAATCCAACACGCATGCTGCAATCACTCATACTAAACAAACATCAAAACAACACCATCCATACACACCATTACCGTCATCATCATCATCATTATTTACACACTTGCCGCACTCATCCCATTTCCACACGTAATTACACCAATCATCAACACCGGATTCATCATCATTATCTGGTGGAGTGCGCGACTTACGCTGGCTTTAGGCCGGCTCATTATCGCCTGCATGCATCAATAGATCGATGTACACGCCTGTGCGTTTTTTAACATGTTTGCATGTGCCATTTTTCAGTTTGCAACGTCATTATGTGCCATCTGTAGTATCATGCTTGATTTGTTTTGTTTGGCTTTGATTTGTTCCGTTTGATGGTTGTTTTTTTCCGTTTCCATTTCTCATCTTGTAAGTTGTTTCGTATCGTTGCGTTCGAGTTATTTGTTTGTTTGGTTTTTTGTTTTGCTTGGTTTCATTTCCATTTGCTTCTTTGTTGTGTTTTTTTTCTTGTGTAATTATATTATGAGATTTCTGTTTTTGCTTGTGCCGTTTATCACTTATTTATGTTTGTTTTTT
>KZ061587.1:80485-122428 GCA_002091835.1 Anopheles maculatus | reverse complement strand
TGTGCTAAACATCACCAGCCCAACCCAGCCACCCCTTGCCAAAAACCGCAACTCCACCCGAAAACCTACCGTTGAGTTTGTTTGGGGCTGGGTAGCGGACCATAGGGAGGCGGTGAGTTTTTCCTGCTCCAAAAATCCTTGTACCTTGTCTGTTTAATGTTTAGGCTTTGAGAGCTGTCAGTAGCTTTCAAGGTTTCCTAAAACTCCTTATAGAACGGATACGATCCCACTATTAACCTCGGTACTAGACAACGAGAGTAGTGGATTGTGTCTCTTGTAAGACCCACACTGATTACCATTTTTGTTTTTGTTTTCTACGTTAAAAGTGAACGTTTTTCTTCATTTTATTGGTTTATACCAAACAATAATGTTAGTTGAACATTATGTTTCATTTTCAAGACATGAATAGTGATGGAAGGTTAACTTTCTCTTCAAATTACCCATAAAATACCCTCTGATAGTACAAACACAGGAACAGAACTACAACACCAAACACGTAACGATGAGCCCCAACAACACTCTTCACCAAACACCAGCAGCATCGTATCGTAGTTTTCAAAAACATAAAAAATCGCATAAATCTACCAACCAATTTTCCAAATTTTCCAATATATAAAAAAAAATCCATTGGTCACCTTCTGGGTACGGAATGCATGTGGCATCGGTATCGGAATGTGGCTAGAAAATGCAGATTTTGGCTTTTGCACGTTCATTAATCGCTGCTTAGCAAAAAAAATAAATCCAACACGCATGCTGCAATCACTCATACTAAACAAACATCAAAACAACACCATCCATACACACCATTACCGTCATCATCATCATCATTATTTACACACTTGCCGCACTCATCCCATTTCCACACGTAATTACACCAATCATCAACACCGGATTCATCATCATTATCTGGTGGAGTGCGCGACTTACGCTGGCTTTAGGCCGGCTCATTATCGCCTGCATGCATCAATAGATCGATGTACACGCCTGTGCGTTTTTTAACATGTTTGCATGTGCCATTTTTCAGTTTGCAACGTCATTATGTGCCATCTGTAGTATCATGCTTGATTTGTTTTGTTTGGCTTTGATTTGTTCCGTTTGATGGTTGTTTTTTTCCGTTTCCATTTCTCATCTTGTAAGTTGTTTCGTATCGTTGCGTTCGAGTTATTTGTTTGTTTGGTTTTTTGTTTTGCTTGGTTTCATTTCCATTTGCTTCTTTGTTGTGTTTTTTTTCTTGTGTAATTATATTATGAGATTTCTGGTTTTGCTTTTGCCGTTTATCACTTATTTATGTTTGTTTTTTTCGTTATTTATTTTGTTGATTTATCAATGTCAAATAGTATACTCCCATTCTTTCTCAATTTTTCGCCATATAAACTACGTTTTCACTCCTTTTTGAGCGCAACAAGCAGTTTTAATATTAATTTATCATTTTCTTATCGGTAAGCAAACGGTTGTACCCAAATGGAACAAACTGAAGCAAACACTGGCAAACAAATGTCATCACAAATCACCATCATCATCATCGTAGAAGAAGAAAGACGCTTTTAAACGCTTTTTAGTTTGTTTTTGTTTTACCTGATTATATTTAATCCTATTAACCTTGTGAAGTAGAATGTCCCCCGTGTTGTCTAACTGATAGTTAGTTCCCCGAAACCTCCCCAGTAGTATTTGCTTACGTATCGTGTGTGTTTTTTCGTGTGCTTTTGTTGTGTGTGTGTGTGTGTGTGTGTCCAAAACAAAAACCGACCCTCAAGCAGCGAGAAAACAAACGATTAATTATTTGGTTTGTGTTTTAACTCATTTGTTGCTTTAGTTTTTTGCTAACCGTGTCCGCAGTAGAACTCCGTAGTCCCGTACTAACGCAAAACATTCACAGCAATGGCGAACGAGTCCGAACTTTATTAACATGCTTTTTTTCGTTTACTCCTTTTATTCCCAATTTATCATTTATTTGTTGTTTTCTTCTCATATGCCATATGGGTTATGATACTCGGGCGTATGGAAAACACATATTTTAACCCTTACAATACACCCAATACACACAATCGAATTGCACCGGCACCCGCATAGGCAAGCGCAAGGGCAAGAAGAAGAAGACGTTCATGAAGCTGTTCATTCTGGGTGCCGCCCTGAAGGCAAAGATTGAGCTGTTGCTGAAGATTTTGTCCTTTAAGCTGCAGCTGAAATTCTTCGCCGTGGCACTGATCGGTCTGCTGATCAACATTGCTCGGTTCTGGATCGACTTCAAGAAGCAGCCTTCTCCACAAAAGGTAAAAGTTAAAGGGGGAGAGTGTTCGATTTCTATCTCTTGGTCTTGATGTAGTTAATTATGTAGTGATTGCTTCTATTTTCTTCCCCTAAATTAGATGAAGTTGTAGTACTCAAATTGATTAGAGCTTTGTTTTTTGGTTAGTTATAATTGTCCTATTTTATTTTGTTTTTTATCTTTCTATTGTTTAAAATGTCTAGCAGTTTTGTGGCACTTGTGACGACAGCTATGTGTTTTGCCACTCCTTTTTGAAAGATTTTTAACTGAGGTCCTGAAAGGCATGATAAAGTCCACGCAAAATAAATAAAATAGTGTATAAATCACCTAAAAAGTATAACCGCGCTAAGGAACTCTTAGTGTAGAGATAAATCAAATTACAAATTAGATAGAAAGTAGTCAACTAGTAAAAAACTGGATAGTTTTAATAGAAATTCTGAATGAACAAGACAGTAGACGAACTACGGACAGTGAGGAATATAAAATTACTAGTGATAACTCAATGGTGACAATAGTTCTTCTAATAGTTCTAAGTGTAATCTTCTAAGAGTCTTCTAAGTCTTAAGTCTGGTCAGTTGTGACTCCTTACTAGATACATAACGTAGGGATCAGATCCTCAGAGTGGTTTGTTGGAGTCATTCGGCGACTCGCTCACAGTTAAAAAGATAACTGTCATATTCAATGTCCATTCCACATTAATCAAGAATAACGCCTGTCAAGACAAATGCTTGGAAAAGATGTTGCAAGACTCTTAGCTTCTGTTACCGGTTATCAGGACGTACCTTACGTTAGTTCGTACATCTTTTCTCATAGTTAAAATTCTTACTATAAACTGCTTTGGGCACAGATGCCCTAGCTCAACAGACTCAACAGAAACAGACAAATTGATACAAAATTCTTATTAATTAATTCCTTGCGCATTGCAGGTAATCTACTACGAGCATGCCCAGCATCAGCATCACTACGACGATCACGGTGACGGTGACTTCGGTGGCTACTGGAAACGATCGCTTCACAATGTCCACGACGAGGAGCCCAACTACCAGGGTGGACACGATCGTGCGGAGCGTTACGACGAACCGTACCTGTACCGTAACCCGAAGTACAACCCGTCCGGCAACCATTACGCGCCCCAGCTTGCCGATCCGCACGCGATGGCGTACCAGCAGCAGCGGCCATACTGATAAACAAGCGATACGCGCGTAACGCATTTCCTAGCACAGGGTTAAACGATTCCATTTGTTGCTAATCCGCACCCCCAATCGCTTCCAGCAAAGCAAAAAGGCAAGCAGGTTCGCGTTTTATCATCTTCATCATCATTGTTGTCATCACTGTTGTTTCATTAATCCATGTTGTACAAATTTCCATACACGAAAACGCACAACGCTCACTCCTTGGGAGATTATTGCAGCTTGGGTTTGCGCTGCAAAATCTCCCAAACAGATGCCGATGCAGGTTGTGCCGCTTGCTGCTTGCTTGCCGGGGCTCATTGCAGCGATAGTTCGATCAAAGGCTAGACAACACAAAATCTTAAAAGATCTAACAGAATCTATCTAGGATCGTAAAAGCTCTCTGCACATCAACCGAACGGCAAACGTGATGGGAACGGTGGGGCCCAGTTAATTTATTAAAACCGTTAATTTATTGCTATTTATTTTCACGCCCAGAAAGACGTCACTAGCGTCCCGGTTCGTGTTCGTGTTGCGGTGGCTTTAGGATCTGTAGGACTTAGCGTCTGTGTGGTCATGCAGCCATGGCTACGCGTTAATGATGCTTGCTGTTCAATTGTTTTCCTTTTTTTCCGGTTTGTGTAGTGAACTAATAATGTTAATGTTGTAGGTTAATAAATGCCTTTGTGAAATGAAAACACATGTGGACGGTGAGTGTATGTCACTGGCCGGTGTTTCCAAAACTAATAAATCTTAAAATAAATGGGTTGAAATTAAAACTGAATTCTCCGATGTTTCAGCATTCATGTTTATGTTGTACTGCTTTTTCGGCTATTTCGACAATGCACTACTTACATACAGCCTCACTTATCGTCACTAAATTCTCCTCGTAAGTTCCCCTCATAACTGCTCATTAAACGCTTTATCATTGTGAACAATAGTAGTTCTTAAAAATGATATTGATTGAAGTATTTATTGCTTCATTTATTTTATTCTTATTCGGTACGGTATAGACTATAGACTTTACCTCCGCGATCGTCTCAGCGATTTTTCAGAGTTTAAAGCTAGTTATTAGGCATTGCAACCACTTCGAGCTCTTAGCCTGCTCCAACAATCCTCGATATACCCCAAGGTTTAGAGTCATTATCTGCCAATCAAATGTCTCGACTGTTCTGGCAGTCGCATCAACGCCATTGCTCCATCTCAGTATACATACCAGGCCTGCTCTGTCTATACGAACGTCCTATGGAGACCCACCAGCCTGGTGAGTCTAATTCACTGCACAACGGTGAAGTCACCGTACAGCTCGTAGACGAGGCCATCTTCTTCTTAAATGCGCCTAAAATGATTGTCGTCAGTTTTAAGCAGTGTCCTTGTTTCCGTATGTTTCCTCAGGCTGTAGTTATCCCTGGGTATTGGTTAGCAGGACCACTCGTGATGCCACCAGAATTTCGGTTTTCGCCTCGTTAATCTCCAACCCGAGATTAGTACCTCTTGCTCCATTTTGATCACTGAACTATTTATACTACCACATTTCACAAACAATCCTTGAATGCCCAAAATTATGCCCAATGAGCTATAAAAATGCAATAAAACCGAAACAGATGGCACACACAAAGTGAACTGTCGAAGCACCGTCCAGATGCCTCTGTCTCACGGTACACTTACATACATTTACGCTTCCATTCATGGATATTTATTTTTGTAAAGCAAGACAAAACAACATATCACAAAGGCACGCAAAATCGGTAGGTTCATCGGTAGGTGATGCACCCATCGGAGCCATAACCAGCTACATGCACGCACGCACGCACATTGTTTATCGTACCATTTATTCCAAGCACAATTTTGCAATCGCGAACCTGTGCAAACTTCTTCTCTCCGGGGGGGGTGGGCAACTATTTTTAATTCTGCTGCTGGAACGTATCATCGTAGAACATCACGCACGCAGATCTACTAGCCCGATCGGCTCGATACATTGTATCGTTCGACGACTTTTTTTACTTACCTCTAATCCCGTGCGCTTGACCGGACGATGAATGTCGAACTATTACAGGGCGTTCCGTTGTCGCTAAGACACCGAGCCTCGGCTGAAACATTTGTGCCTGAGGGTGTGTGTATATGTGTAAGTGTGCGATTGGTCATTCCAACATGATTGCCCGCTTGCCATTCATGACAGGTTCGTCACCTAGAGCACGTTTACAGTCACCGATTGGAGTAGGGCGAAAATGGAGGAGGGCTTGATGGAGGTTCGAATGAAGATGTTCTTAGCTGGTATGAGTTGGATTTTTATCGAACAAAGGGCTTATTACATCTTGCAGTACAGTTTAATTTTTTTTTTTTTGTTTTCTGTATTTGAAAACTACATTTAAATGCAATTTGTTTTGTAATTGTTAATTACTTTTATTTATTTTTATTAAGAGACTATAAACTTTGTTTGATTTAATTCTGATCCCTAACATCGGCATAACGACAATTCTACATAACGACAATCCATATTTGAGGAAGTAGGTGGCTGGATATACCTCTTTTGGTCCCGTGCCCTCTTAAAGGGCTCTCTATATACCCTTTACACCATAAGACGGGATTTTGGCGATGAAATCTCGGTGAGAGGTCCAGGTCTTTGGACTACTCTTTGGACGAGGACTCCTCTTCGACTATGAGCTCTATGACTATGACTAAGAATAAGACTTTGGCGGATTATGCTGAACGAGACACTTCGGGTGAAACGTAGTCCCTAGGACAACGGGATCCCTTGGAAGTCAATATCGCTTGGATAGCAAGTTCTTTTAAACGAGAAGTTATTTTGGAATTTGATGGTCTTTGAACAACAAGATCCTCGCAAATAATGAGGTCCCTTGACAGCCGTTCTATTAAGCCCAATGTCATATCTGTCACTTAATCTTGTTATTTATCTTTTAAAACAGGTCTTCTTCTAAAGGTCTTGGTGTGCCATTTTTGACTTTCTTGATATTCTCCACTTAAAAATCTACAGCGAAATTGGTTCAATTTTAAAGCCATCAAACGACCCACTGTTCCGTCCAATCAGATCAGTTCTCTTCACTAGGAAGACCCCAGTGGCTCGATCGATGCCACCGATTGACACACACACAACCCAGTCACAACACGTCCCATCGTCCGACCCGATGAAGACATTAAACTCGAACCGTTTGGCCGTTGCCGTTACCCCCTGTAACCGTGCGTGTGCGTACGTGCTTCTTGCCACAACATATCACCCTGGTTTTCCGTTGACCCATCCGGCGTGATAAAAATAAACTTCGTGCCGGTGCTGTGAATCAATTGGAACTAGGCTTTATGCGTTTTTAATTGAAACAACGCCTATGTAGTGCGCCGTTTTGCTACGGGGCATGTGCAATGTGCATCGCAACAGTAGTGGGGCAGAACCGTGGCGAAAGGACAGCAATGCCGGCGTAAGCGGCGAAAGGTTTTTCGTTTCTCTATCCTCCCCGTGCATTTCTTTTGATTACATGAATAATTCACACGGTCAATTGGGTAGAGCTATTGGTGCTGCGGATGGGACGTTTATTTTCGTGCACATACGTGAGACTGGTATCCAGCTGATATCTCCTCGGTCCTCGGTCAAGAGCAGTCGGCCGACTAGGGGCGTAGCTAATGGGAGCAATTGGGTGAAACTGGGGATTTGAATTGGGGCACAGTTGAAGGATTTCGAATCATGGTTTTTAAGGAATTTTGACAACAAACTTTAGAAATATAAGGAATCAAAATTTGAAATTGTGAATAGTTTGCTAACATTGATGATAAAAACGAATTAAAAACGATTGTGATTGTGTTCTGCTTTCCAAACTTCCCCGTTATAGTTACAAATGCATTTGCCACCTTGAACGTGAACAGGAAGACTGACCGCACATATCCTCACACCGACTCGTTCAACTTTCCTTAAGGACAGCCCTCACACCTCCTTAATACCAGGAACCAATAGTAGAGCTTCCCTGCAGTGAATTACTTTCCACACCAATCGTCTATTGCTAGTCGTTCGGAAGGCGCAAACTACACGTGACATTAATAACTGATCGATACTGGTGACAACTTCATTACAGACGTTTTTTTGCATTTGCTTTGTACTTTAAATTCGGCTCAAATTTTCAAATTTATGAACGAAATTGACTTTCAATCTGCTACCTCACCCTTTCTGTAGGTCAGGAAGCAAAAGCTTCCTGTAGAATATTAATTCTTTTCGGCACTTTCATTAGCATAGTGCGGAGGCACGTCGACTAAACTCGTCAATGTCACATTCTTCGCTGCCCCGTTTAGCATCCGCTGGGTGCACCTAAATAAGGGCTTAATGTCACGTGAGCCGGGTAGCAAGATCCGAAAGGGAAGATGTAAGCGCACGGAAAGAGCAACAAATGTTCGTCACTTAACGAGTGAAAATGGACATTAAATTTATGTGAAATCATTTCAGCGCATGCACACCCGGCCTGGGAACGACATTGAAGAAACGTCTTTCAAACCAAGTTTTGGGGCCCCCAGTTCACTGCCACGAAACTGTGAAGGTGGTGCCTGTTAACCACGAACAACAAATCAAATTCACGTTTAGGGTAATTACCAACACCCCCGAAACCAGTGACTTGTTAGAAATTTGGTGGAGCGGTAGATCACGTTCGTAGGGTTTAATGATCTGACGAGGATTTCTTTTTAAAAGCTTTTCACTTTTCATTTCGTGTAAAATGCAAGCAAATAGAGCCTGTCTGAGCCTCTGAAGCTTACTCATTTTTTACACTTGCCTCACCGACAGTTTTCTCGTTACTTTACTCTAAGTTTAGTGTAAGTTGCATCGAGAATTCTATAGGTAACATTATTGCAGTTATCGGCCCAACATTTTGGAGTCTTATGTATGATGGTGTTCTACGGCTTCAGCTTCCATCAAGTGCAACTAACGGTTTTAGTCAACAAGATCCTGACATTACCCAGGAGATGGTCCCCGGCGTATTCCTCGTGTCTCACTGTTTGTAGAGATGTCGTAATGTACTACTTGTAATTCTAATGGTGATGTACTGTCAAGTAGGTGTTCTGGTAGTTTCCAAGATATACAAGCGCTCTCCATTTTAGTCTTATCTTACATTAGTAATCGAACACATAATCCGAGTTCTCCGCAATCCAGTCGCGTACTTCCGATAGCCGCACAAACACAGTTGGATAGTTCTCAGTGCACGAATGGTACAAAGTTATAACTCCTACCAGCACAGGACCTCTGTCGTCCTGCACGGTCAACCCAGATCCATGCCGTGGATTGCAGAACGCACCACCAACGTAAGCATTCGTACAGATGTGCTGTGGTTCAATAGCTGCCTCAGGATGTAGCTGACTGCATTCGTCGTTCGTCAATATCTGGTTGCGCACATACCGCTGAAGTCCTGAGCTTCCAACGTTAGTACCCTCCATCATCGCGTACGTACGGGAATCGGACAGCCTGGGCAAACGGATCGGGTGCACAAATTCTGTGAACGTTACCGGATGTTCCAAGCGCATCGTTGCAATATCGTGCAGTGGATGCAGCTGTAAGTCACTTTCGGTGAAATTGATACGCTGAAGCCTTGACTGATCACGACCATCGTCTGTTCCGAACAGTGCGTATCCATAGGTGACATTGGCCCTGTTTATACTGCTGCGCAGAATGATTGCCGAGGTTAGGACGTAGTTCGGCGTGATGAGAGAACCAGCGGCAAGCGTAGTGCCAGGATCAACATCATTTCGTATAAACAACTCAGCATGGTACGGAAACTGTACCGGGCGGACAAGATAGCCTTGCAAAGCTAGGTTGTTTGAATCTTCCAGTAAGGTTGGTTCTGACGATGGGTGTAAATTCAGTGTACGCTCCACGCTTATCTGAGATGCGAATTGCCGAACGTCACTTGCTACTGCGGACGTCACAACCACACCAATGACCACAAACGCGAACGAGAACTGCATCGTAGAACTGTACTACAACTTCACTGGTTCACTAATTACTGATAGCTCTTAATCGGTCGCGGCTGGTTTATATGTGACTGGCGTAATAATACAAGCACGCCTGTATCTTTTATCTACCATAGCAGTGACTCAAATACAAACCATTAAATTTTCGTGCCCTGATAATACATAATCTAACCATTCCGGATTCCAGATACAAAAGCACATTAACGCGGGCTTCCTTTATCTTGATGCAGATTAAAATAGCATTATTACTTTTGCGATAACGTAATAGGTTAATCATTCTTCGGTACCCGGATTTCCGAAGACACTACATGCGACCTAAAGAAATGCAACAAACCAATAAACGCTCCTCAGATAAGAATGATTGATTGTGGATGTGCCTTTCAAGCCAAGTTACAGAGCCAGATCCATACCACAGTCTTGATGGCTTTAGAAAGCTTTGAACCAAATTATGCATACAATTGCCTAGCTCCTCCTAGGTTTCTTTTACTTCATTTAATTCTTAAATAACACAAACGTTGTTACACTCCTATAACAATCATATATTTCCTTACAATCAATGTACAGCTCGTCTAATAATCGAACACATAATCCGAGTTTGCAGCAATCCAGTCACGGTAGTGAGAGACGCGTACATACACGGTTGGATAGTTTGCACTACACACAAAGATTGTACTGGTAATGCCGACCAGCACAGGACCTTTGTCGTCCTCCACAACCAACCCTGACCCATGATTTCTCATGCAAAAGTTACCTCCTATGTACGCGTTCGTACAGATGTGTTGTGAACTAATATTCTCGTTTGGAAGTAATTCACTGCATTTGTCGTTTGTCATTATCTGGTTGCGCACATATCTCGACCGTACAACGGGAAATCTAGCGTTTGTACCCTCCATCATCTCGTACGTACGGGAATCGGACAATCTCGGTAAACGAATCGGTTGCACAAAACGGTTGAACGTTACCGGATGATCCAAACGTATCGTTGCAATATCGTGCAAGGAACCCTTGTACAGTGGATGAACGTGCATACCGCTTTCGGTGAAGTTGACGCGCTGCTCACTCTCTTCCTCACTTCCATGGTCTGGGCCTAGTTCCGCGTATCCATAAGTGATATTGGAATTGATACTTATGTACAACTCATATGCACGCGTTAGGATGTAATTCGGTGTGATGAGCGATCCAGACGATACGGAAAATCCAGGTTGGGAAGTACCAGACGTAAAGCTGATGTACAACACAGCGTTGTACGGAAACTGTCCAGGGAAGGCCACATATCCATTCGTTCCGAGCCTGTTTGAATCGTCTACAATGCTTGGACTGTTTACACCATCCTTCAATAGGTGACGTTTATCCACCGTCAGGTCCTCACTTATCGGAGTTGGGAATTGCTTTACGTCACTTTCTATTGCGGACACCACAACAAAACCAATTACTATAAACACTGTAAAGAAATGCATCATGCGGCTTTACTTCAACTCCACCGTTTCACAAATAACTGATAGCTGTTGGTCCAGTCTTCGGTAATTTATATTCTACTGGGACGCATACGATCGGTATTTACGTAATGTCCAAACCGAGCCTCATTATATGATAAGACAAATCAAACCAAACGTCAATATTCTTAACCTGCTGCTACTTTATCATACAGCTGCATTGCTAATCATTGCATATCTGTAGACTACTAATGCCTTAATTATTCTTCGGAACGCGTGTTTTGGAATGCATACGCACCACGAGAAGAAAGTTGATACACCGGGGGTGATAATAGGCTTGCAGTACTAACGATAACCATGATTGATGATTTAATTTCTGTACTTTGTACTGCAAAAAAAAGGTACTCATAAAACGTTTTAGCAGCTCAGCCGACTGTAAATTTTCTATAAAGTATCCTATTTGTTTGTCGAGACAGATATTTTTCGTGGAGAAGCTTGACCCGTCGGAAGCCAGCCACCTTGCGCGGGTTAACAAAATGACTTTTTTTTGTAATACGGTGTTTATTACGTTAGCAGTGGAGTCCTTGGCCGTTACCACGAACATGAACAAATAGATGATTGAATGTGACCAATTCCAATCCCAGATATGGATCAATGAGGTGCACATGCAGTTATCGATGATATGCTTCTATAAGTAGCGGATCTAGATAGCGTCGATCACTTATCGATGTTATAACTAGCATTGTCTCAACATGTGTACTGGGTTATTGTGATAGTTATTCTGATGGGGCGGCCCGGTGGTATATACGATAGCGGCGCTGGTCTTCACACGGCAGGTCCGGGGTTCGAATCCCGGCGGGCCGCCTCCCCGTACGCAGGACTTACTATCCAGCTACAGGTAAAACTTAGTCACAGAAAGCTAGCAATAGCTGGCAGGCCAAGACCTCACAAGGTTGTAGTGCCAAGGAAGAAGAAGATTCTGATAGTTGCCAGGTATGAGTGTAGTTTTGGAACAGAGTATCAATGTGACGTCAGATGACACGTCTAAAATATCGTACACATATCTCGACCTCGACGATCAAACGGAATCCATATACTCCATTGCAGAACGCACCTCCGACACATAAACTCGTACAGATATACTGTGAACTAAAGGGCTTGTAAGGATGTAGTCCACTGCATTCGTCTTTTGTTAATATCTTACCCAAAATTGCTATCATATTCCCGAAATATGCAAAAAATCTCTACATCCATTAGGATGCATTTGTAATGAGGGATCGCGAAAAATACAGCAAAGGATTAGCATTACATGTAATAAACATCCGAGCATGGTACGGAATCTGTTCAGGGAAAACCGTATATCCTTCTGTATGAATCATATTAGATTCCTCTGCGTAGCGTAAATTCTTCTTACCATTCCCTAAGTTAAGTATTTACTAATTCATTCTACTATTTTAACAGGCAAATTTTGAACATTACTGGACTTGGAAGATCTTACAGCAAGCACCACAATTACTACAATCACAACATCAAACACAGACAGCATCGCAGATAAGAAGAGTTTGACTCTACAACCTCGCGAGGTTGTCCTGTCTTGACCAGCTATTTCTGGCTTCCTTGACTTGACTTATTCATCGTATTATTGAAATATAATTATTGAATGATTCACATTGAAAAACACAAAATACTTTTCCTTTTAACCACGATTACTTTATGTCATTTTATTTACATTTGTGCTACTTTGTTTGTCTCGTCTAAAAATCGAACACATAATCCGAATTTTCCTCGATCCAATCTCGCAGCTCCGAGACACGCTCATAAACGATCGGATAGTTTGTGCCGCACCAGTAAATCAAGTTCGTAACACCAACCAGCACGGGACCACCGTCATCCTCCACGATCAATCCTGCCCCGTACATACTGTTGCAGAACGCGCCCCCGATGTAAGTGTTCGTGCAGATATGCTGGGCATTGATGTACGCATGAGGATGCAGCTGTTGACAGTCGGCGTTCTTCATCACCTGGTTGCGTAAATATCTTAGTGTCCCATTGTACTGATTACCAACGGTTGTGCCCTCCATTCCCTCGTACGATCGGACGTCGGACAATCGCGGTAAACGAATCGGATGCACAAAATGGTTGAACGTTACCGGATGTTCCAACCGTACCGTGGCAATATCGTGCAGCGAACCCGTATACAGTGGATGAACGTGGATACCGTTTTCGGTGAAGTTGATGCGCTGCTCTCGCTCTGTGTAGCCCAACAGCGCATAACCGTGCGTGCCATTGTAGTTGGTCATGCTAGTGTACAACGCATCCGCGTGCGTTAGGATGTAGTTCGGTGTGATGAGTGAACCAGACGAAAGGATGGCGTACGAGATGTTTTCCGCTGTAATAAATAGCAGTGCGTGGTAGGGAAACTGTCCGGCGTACGCATTGTAGCCTTCCGTCGAGAGGCTGTTCGAATCCTCCGTTACGGGTAGTTGCTTGTTATCGACCGATAGTGGGCGTCGCAGTTGGCTGACCTCCCTATCACTATTGACTGCACACACCGCAACGACACCAATCACAACCAACGCCGTTAAGTACTGCATTGTACAGGTATACTTCGGTTTTCTCGAGTCAAAGTGACAACTGGTTGCTTTTGGCCAGTATCGGGTGCTTTATATACCGCTAGGCATGTCTGCGTTTGATAAGAAAACTCATAGTTAGTAACCCTCCGCTGTTAATGATCCGGCTGTTAAATGGATCCGGGTATTGAAGATAAGGAAGTATTTTTTACATTAGTAAGCATGTGCCAAGCGTTTAGACTTTTTTTCACTTTACAGTGGTGACGATCAAAACAGTCTCATTGGTCGTAGCTTATCTACTGTTTAATTTATAGCTTACTAATTCTTTTGTACCCGGATAGAGACGTTTCACGCAATTGGGAGAGTTCGTGCTTCATTGGTGTTGAAATGGACCTATTGAAAGACGTAAGGCGTGGTAACAGAGACTGGTAGTGTTTCGTTTTACTATGGATCCGCCACTTTTGTTTTACTAAGGATCCGCCTAAAGGTATGCAATTAGCATGAATTTTATTCGTGAACTGATCCTGGTTTTGTGCTCTGAGACGTGTCATGTGTATACGGATTCTTCAGAAGAATAAATCACACACACACACACATACGCACACACCTCAGACATTGACGTCATCCAATCACCAATCACGATCATTAAATGTGGTGACATTCAACGAGAATTGGCAACCGTAACAAATGCAGAACAAGCATGTTAACAATCTGATCATTCGTCTTGCTGCAATGCTCGGATTGTAACATAAAAGCAGACCAAAAGAAACAGCTCAAACCAACCCAACTGCTCCACATACCGTGGCGTATTGTACCCCACCGTGACCTATATAGAAATAGCGGCCGAATAAAATATTCTCCACCTGTCAGGTTAGGAGGAAGCTCGCTTTGCAATGCAAAAACTCCCCGTCCGGGTGACCGTTCCGTCCGTTCGCGGGAAGTTTGTGATTCTCAGCCAACCGCCCCCTAATGCCTTTTGAGCGTTACCAGCCCAAAAGGTGCGCTCGGTGCGCCCGATCAGCCAGAAATAAAAGCACCCTGCAAAACGCCACTTGGTGTGCAAATGTTCCGTTAATGAAATTATTGCCATCAAAATGTGACGCGCAGCAGCGAGCAGTGAGTGGCCATCGTTCCCGTGGCCGATCCTCCTAACCGCCGAGGACTCCTGCACCCTAGAAGCGGTTCTAGCCGTCCGTCTGGCGTCAACCGAAACTGCCATACGCGTCAACATTTGAGCTCGCGTACCATTTGCGAGCTGGGACCGTTGGGTGAATAATTTATGAGTGCTAAAACTACATTCTTCATTCTATGCGCCTAGATGTGGCCGTGGCAGGGGATTGGTGAAATGGCGCACACTGTTTGTGCGCCAAACAACGCTTACGTTTGCAAAACACTGTTAGGTACAAAGTCCTTCTGGTTGGTAGCTCGTCCCATGTTGCATTTTTTTTTCTTGCTGGCTACATCCGATGCAAGCAAAATGCATCCATCACGAGCATGGCGAGCGCAAGTGCAACCTTTCGGAACGCTTCCCTAAATGTGCACGGTGATTTGTACCGTGCTTGACACATTTGGGCTGCTTAAGTCTATTCCTTCTGGGCTCGGTGCTTAGTCATGACCATTCTACTGCCAGGTGGGCAGTTCTAGTTTTAATCGCAACACTGGATTGCTTACCACCCTGACCAATGCTCAACAATACCTGTGTCCATCTTTACTTGCTAATTGCTTGATTAATGTGCAATGTGCAACGGGTAATTGTACGCCATGTTCTAGCTCATCAGTTTATGGTTTAATTAAGGATTTTCTTCATTAACATTCCGATGGTGTGAGGGAGTGATTTTATTGTTTAACTTGCTTGCTTCTAAATATCGACATAAGTTAGTCACATTCCATTGCAATTAGGTGTAACAGAGTAAAAGAATTTTAAGAATTCGAATGCAGAATCAAAGCTCACGAAGAGTTTAATTAGTTTGTTAAACTAATTCAAAAGCCACATAATATTTTAGTAAACCAGTCAAAAAATTTTTAAAACATTGCAGACAGGTTAATCTTGTTCAATTAAAAACAATATAAAAATAAATCTTTGAAACTAGGAAAAATAGTATTACACAAATATTACAACTATTGAGTCCCTATAGTGCATTTGTGCATGCCCTCTTGTAGCGCATTTGAAATGACGGCTTTTCTACAGTTTTTTTTTAATCCGAGGAAGAGATCTTCTTGGAGGTCGAACACTCGTTGGATACAATCAGATTCTTACCGACTAACACCTCTCCGAGCCTTTTGCCAAACGTTCCCAGATTATCAATGCGGACATAGCATTGGAAATAAGTGGTATAGACGATTTTTGCCACGTGCAATTCGTTACGATGTCGCACTGTGACAACTTGGGGAGGGTTTTCGGGTATCTTAGCTTCACGAGCACCGTTGATCACCGAAAAGCTAATGAGGCTTTTCCAACGTTGAGCTACTGCCTGTCGCACTAGTATACCTTTCGATGGAAATATTAATATGCTTCTCCCGAACAACATTTTGCTGAGCCTCTCACTCAGATCACTTTGATTAGGACGATGATATTCTATCCGGAACAGGCTCTTCAACCTTATCATACATATGGCATCTCGCCGCAATTAAGCGAGGACACTCAAACATTACGTGCTCTGAGCCTCGAACACTCCGGACAATGTGTCTCCTGAATAAGGTTCGACTGTTCAAAGCTGGCCTTAGAATATGTCGTGTCCTGTAATGAACTACCTTGTGAAGAACTCAACTTCACAAGCATATGAGTTATGAGGTCTACTTAGTATTTTTTAAGGATACCTTTAAATGATGTTGTTGATCATGGCATTCCTTTTTTTTTTATCCAACCTTTATTCTTAATTCATTTGTAAAAGTACTACTCAATATTGACCTAAACGATGCTTAATATGTTCCAATTTATCTTCTATTGGTCATATTTCTTGTCAATTTAATAATATGTGGAGCTTCTCATCACTTTAAATTGCATGCCTTCAAATATTAGATTCAACCTTTAACTTTGTTCTGACATATATTCTCTGAAACTGTTATTCTTAATCTTAATCTAAACGAGTCGCAAGAACTTCGCTGTTTGTTACTGCACCTTTTATCGACTCTCCGATCCTATTCGCCTTACATATCATTAAAGTACCACAAAGCTCTTTAATGAACCTACTTCCATAACCGTAGCACCAGTATGTATTTTCTACCACTGTCAACGATCTGAAGCAGTTGCAGTTACTTCAGGGTTACTACATAAACAAATGCTCCAGTAACACGCCCATGACCATGGTCCACACCCGACGCGTCAAGTTCAACGATTACAGGCTATAGCCGCCTTGCCCTAGAACTCGCCCCCTAGCCATTCTAATTCTAGCACCGAATATTTCTCCCCCGGAACACTCCTTCCGAACCAAAAATATCGAAAGGTCGCAGAGCACAGACGGCACAATGCAGCAGTCGCGAGTTCGACCGCACGATTGAGCCAGCTCATCGCCCGGCACTTCCTGCCATCGGCGGTGGTGATGTGGTCAGGCCCAAGGTGTACGTCCAAGAGTGCATCCGTGGCCAGGCACTAGCGTCAACGCCACCTGCATGCATAAAAATCTCCTTTCCTTCGCACATTTCACTTGCTCTCCATCTACCCCAGTGTTCCTGTGCGGGTGGTTAGCGCACAAGGCACGTGTGTGTATGTGTGTTGGTTCGGTTTTCTTACACGCCGGGTGTTTTAGTTTTCTTGCAACACAAGCATATTTAGGTGAGGTGAAAACTGAACTTCGGCCAAGACGACGATGTCAGAATACCGACGACGGCGACAAGTTCGGACGTTTTGCTGGTAGTTGTAAGACCCACGTCCTCACGCGTCGTTCAGTCAGTGATGACACTTCGGAACGGACTTGCTATAACGGGTGGGTGGGAGAAGGTACGAATGTGACGCGTCCGTGCACGCGACCCGCTGCGGGTTCGATTAGTAACAGCTTTTCACTATAAATTGGTGGTGTTTGACAAATTTTCCGCACATACTACATCTGACCGGACACCGGGCTACACAGTCTTCCCAGTACAATCCAGTACAGCAGCAGCAGTCGTGGTTTTGTGACCGTGGTAGAATGGTAGCATTCGCGTGAGCTTTCAGCATACTGGTGGCACTTGGTTCCGGCAGAAAGTGTGCATTGAAATGTGGTTTTCGGAGTCGTAAACGTGAATCGTACGGAGTGATCCCTTAACTTGACTCAAGTGTTCTGTTAGATTATTGCCAAAGTCTTGCAGTGTCCGGAACAGGAAGTGTATTTGTATGTGCAGTGTTAAGTGGCATCTCTTTGCAATACGTTAATAGTGCAAGGATTCATACTCGGAATACGCGTGAGCAACAGCTGAAGTGAAAAGCTTAACTCCCACCGATATCCCAATCATGATGGTGCGATTAGTTCCGTTAGCAGCGGTGCTGCTCGTTCTGGCAGCGATTGCCAACGCCAGAATACTGCCAAACCGAGTAAGTGACTCACCGGAATGAAGCCCGCAAAACGAAGAACGATGAAGAACGCAAAATAGAACCGGACATTCCATTCGCATCCTGTCTTGTCTATAGGTCGCGTTGCGTTCCGTACTGTTGTGATGTTTGTTTGCTGTTGCGTTTTGAAGAATGTATTGGGTTGTAGCAAAAGTTTGGGATCTTGTAGAATCTTTGATGGCCTTCGAATTAGTTAAACGGTTTTGAATCTATTGGTTCATTTCAACGGTTGATTTCTTTAAAGAATCGTAAAAGTATTAAAAGTACTTTGGTTAACATTAGGAACAAAAAACAGTGACAGATTAAGTGAATGTAAGAAAAGTGTTTAGTCAAAAAAAGAAAAACATTTAAAAGATAATATAAAAACAAAGAAGCAAACAAAAAAATAGAATTCATTAAAAATATGCTCAATACGTACACATCTTATCTAAAACAAGTTATCTTTGTCTTTTTAATGGAATCTTTGATTACTTTTTTAAGACATTTTCTTTTTTATTAATTGCTAGAACATATAAGCGAGTTAGTTATTTCAGTTTGCAGATTTGTCAAAATTGTTTAACCTCGTAACAAAGACAAGGAATGTTTTGAAAGCTATAATCTCTAAGTGATCTTGTTGGTAAAATCGTGGACATAAAGCTTAAACTGTTGATGAAAAAGCAGGGTAAAGCTAACGAAAGCTCAAGATGGATTAAAGTAATATAACAAAAAATCAAAAAAACTAATTCAAACGAATTGATCAAAAATGTTTCAGAATTATGCTTTAAGGCAGTTACGTTAAGGCTCTATACACGCCATATTGCAATTTTAATTAGTAAAGTAAAAGTTAAGTAAAGTCTATTTGCTTCTAAAATCTTAAGGTAGCTTTTGTCGTTAATCAAAAAACTATTTTAACGTACCTACATCTTATTCCCTGTATTTTTTCCTGTCAGAATTCCAATGTTTTCCGGCCAAATATTGGAAGAAAAATTATCTTGCAATGGAAAAATCACTCTCCAGAACACAAGCCAGTTTAAACTTAGGATCAAATGTCACGTCCATATATGGTGTACTGCAATTGGAACAGAGTACCATAATCTGGTGTTATAAGTTTCAGCTTTAATTCCGGCATTTTACTTTTAGGACGGGCACAATCCGGTAGAATCTTGTGAAGTCATAAAGCGGGAAAGTTCTAGACTATCCTTCAACTCAAAAGCACTCTGAGAACCATCCAAGTCCTTTGAATATTTTATCCAATAATACAACGATCCTACGCACCCCGCAATCGATATCTATGATCAAAGGCGCATTGCACTTTCATGCCTATTTTTAGGCCCTTCAAAACGGCCAACGAACCCTTCGCTTACCGGGGGTGGGACATTCTTACAATATGCACGACACCCACGTGTAAGGTGGCGCCTTTCCATACATCCGAGTCCACGTTATTATTATCTTCAAATTTGATAATTCACTGCTACGCTTTATGCATTATGGAAATGTAAGAGTTTAATTGACAATTTTTTTCTCCTTTCTTTCTTCAAATGTCCACCCACCTCCGCTTGTCCACCCTCGCCCCCTTGCAGAGCAAACAAGTGAAAGTGTACAGCTACGTGTTGCCTGCCGGAGCCGAAGAGATACGTGACGATATTAACCACTCGTTTGCGTGCGCCAACCGTACCGATGGGTTCTACGTCGATATCGACAACGATTGTCAGGTAAGAAACGGGGGACGTATGGGAAAGAAGGGGTCGGTATCGATCGATTGATAGCAGTGGACGGAGACATTAAAATTAAAACGAACACTTCCCAAATCACATAGCGCCCGTCCGAAAGTTTTGGAGGAGAGGACGCTCTTTCTAATGATAATCCCAGCTGAACGAATGTGAAAGGTGCTATTCCAGTTGCTTTTTGGGGCTTACGAACTGGAGTGAATCATAATTGATCGTTTCGAATCACTCATACACTCACTATTTAGTAGCTAACTATGTTCCGTAATTGTTCCTTATTTTCGCAGATTTTCCACCGCTGCCAAGATCATGCCCGGTTCAGCTTCATCTGTGCCGAACGTACCGTTTTCAGTCTTTATTCTTAATTCATTTGTAAAAGTACTACTCAATATTGACCTAAACGATGCTTAATATGTTCCAATTTATCTTCTATTGGTCATATTTCTTGTCAATTTAATAATATGTGGAGCTTCTCATCACTTTAAATTGCATGCCTTCAAATATTAGATTCAACCTTTAACTTTGTTCTGACATATATTCTCTGAAACTGTTATTCTTAATCTTAATCTAAACGAGTCGCAAGAACTTCGCTGTTTGTTACTGCACCTTTTATCGACTCTCCGATCCTATTCGCCTTACATATCATTAAAGTACCACAAAGCTCTTTAATGAACCTACTTCCATAACCGTAGCACCAGTATGTATTTTCTACCACTGTCAACGATCTGAAGCAGTTGCAGTTACTTCAGGGTTACTACATAAACAAATGCTCCAGTAACACGCCCATGACCATGGTCCACACCCGACGCGTCAAGTTCAACGATTACAGGCTATAGCCGCCTTGCCCTAGAACTCGCACCCTAGCCACCAGATGTATCAAACGTGCGTGCACGACGGACAGCTCGGCTATCCCTGCGAAGAGTCCGCACAGTATTATCCCGACGGTGAGGGATACGAACCATCTGCGGCTGGTTCTGAGGGTGCCGAAGAATCGCCACAGGTTGAAGAAATGCAACCTGAGCAACAGGCTGCACCGACACAAGAACTGGAAGCTCCACAGGCACCATCTAAGGCGGTTGAAGTTGTTGTGCCCAGTGAAGAAGCTGTCCCTGCTGAAAGTTCCCAAGACAACGTACAGCAGATATCTGAGCAAGTGGAAATGGCTCAGGAAATTAAGGATGAACCGGAACAGGAACAAGAGGATCAGCATCAGCTGAATGCCGATCTGTTTGATCCGATTGAGGAGGAAGGTGATGCGTCATCTGAAAACTCGGCACAGGAAGTGATGGACGAAAGTGAGACGAGTGTTCCTAGTGCTGATTCTTCGCAGGTGGAAGAAGAATCAAACGAGGTTGAAGTTCTCGATGAAGTTGCAACTCAACCCGAGCAGCAGCAACAGGAACAACTCGTGTCATCCGAGCCTGCCCCAGTTGTTGAAGCCCAGACATCTCAGGATGAAGTTACCGTAGAGGAAGAGCCAGAGAAAATGGAGATGGACACCCTGGGAGTTCCGAGTGAACCTGAACCATCAGCAACCCCCGAAATGGATAACGAAACTCAACCCCAAGCTGACTCACTGCTGAATGCTGTTCAGATGGTCGAAGAGCTAGAACCTATCGTACACGATCTTGCCGTAGAAACGGACGAGCCAAAGCCTCTCGTTGCTGAAATATCCCTGCATGCATAAAAATCTCCTTTCCTTCGCACATTTCACTTGCTCTCCATCTACCCCAGTGTTCCTGTGCGGGTGGTTAGCGCACAAGGCACGCGTGTGGAACCATCAGCAACCCCCGAAATGGATAACGAAACTCAACCCCAAGCTGACTCACTGCTGAATGCTGTTCAGATGGTCGAAGAGCTAGAACCTATCGTACACGATCTTGCCGTAGAAACGGACGAGCCAAAGCCTCTCGTTGCTGAAATATCACAAGACACTGTACAACTTCCAGCACAGCAAGAAGACAACGAGATCCTACCCGTATCCCACTCCAACGCAGCCACCGATATGGAAGCGCCACAAATGACGCCCGATGCGTCATCATCGGTCAGCGATAGTGAGCCAAGCGCGCTGGAAAGCGAACAGCAGGTGAACGAACTGCTGCCCGAGACGGAATTAAGTTCTGCTGCCATTGCCACTGCCGATGATTCATCGCAAACGCTCGACACGGTCAGCGTGGAAGCAGACCAAACGGTTCCCTCGACCGAACCGGAAACGGTTGACGTCAAGCTGACAGCGAGTGAAGCAAACACACCCACCGAAGCGCAAGAACGCCCGCTGGAAAGCCCTGCTATCGTGGAAGAGATGGCACCACTTCGACCGAACGATAGTGCCGAACTGCCGGAATTGATCGTATCGACCGAGTTCCATCTGGACGCCGTCACTCAGGGACCACCGATTCGGCGAAGAAAAACGTTCCTCTTCCGAGCCGATGCGATCCGATCGCGACAGTAATGTGCCGGGGTGCGAACGATCGGTGGGCACAGTTTTACCGAGCGCGCCACCGTAGTTAAATGTTTAAGCAGGTCTAACGGAGGGGAGGGTTTCTCCCGTGGCCTGGGTAGAGTAAGGTTAATTTATTGCAATTTTCAAACGAAAACGAAACCAACACCATTGTACGTGTCTTCTTATCACGCACGCGGAACTTCTGTCGAAGTGTTAATTCTATTCAAGTGGCTCGAAAAATAAACTTTTTTAAAACATAACCCCTGTTTTGGTAAAGTGTTGTGTTTGATGAGAAAAATTAGCAATATGGTTTGTATTACTATTTCCGTTGATGTTGCTCAGGTGGGTGATACAGAGAAATTTTAAAATATACCGCCTAAAAGTATGCAACTCTCGTTCACAGCACATCTTTGACACTATCTACGGCATGCGTTTGCATCAGTTTTTTTTGAATTTTCACTCTAGAAAAAGAATTTCAGCAAAAGCTGAGGACAACTTGACATGCTGAGAAACCTGGCCCTCGATCTAGGACATCCAACCTTAGCGAAACATGCTCTATTACTCGCTTGTTCGATCTGTAGTTGTGGACGCTACACCCACGAGAACCCTGACGAGTGTGGAGATCATTCAGTGAAAATTTACTAGGTTTGTTTTGCGTTCCCAGAGGACTCACGTGGCTCGCAGAAAACCTCTTTATGTATTAACTTTAAGATAGCTGTAAGACACTTACAACGCTCGGCACATTTCTCGCCTTCTGTCAATAGCAACGCCGAACACATCAACACAATCTTCCGAATACATTGATAGCTCACTGAATGAATCAATAGTATGCTCGAATGCTTCGATAGCGCGCTGAATGCATCGATAATACCCTCGAAAACCCTGTAAGGCGAATTACAGAGAGCAAATGTCTTGTTAACTTTGTGCAGTTTGTAATTAATCAGTACAAACGATGTTAACAATACGGCGACACGCCGTCATACTGCAACCAGAAAACTAACATAACCAGACATACATATGTACAGTGTCGGACAAATCAATAAGACCACCTTTCGATTTATGATTTAAGTGTCATATTTTTTTACTTATAGTTCATAAAACTTTCTATAAATTATGTCAAATTATGTCCTAACTATCAGCTTCATTGTGCAGTTTAGTTTGTTTCGATATCTTAAATAGTTAAATAATTATATCAAAAACAATGTAAAAAGACTTTTTTTGAGACGCCAAAAAGATAGGACCACTTCGGTTTTAATTTAAAAACTTTAAAAAAATTAAACAAATTTCATTAAAAATGTACCGTTAGTTATTTTTAGTTTGTTTCGATATCTTAAATAGTTAAATAATTATATCAAAAACAATGTAAAAAGACTTTTTTTGAGACGCCAAAAAGATAGGACCACTTCGGTTTTAATTTAAAAACTTTAAAAAAATTAAACAAATTTCATTAAAAATGTACCGTTAGTTATTTTTATAACCAATTCTCATCATAATCTTTCAAAAGCATTTTTTTTTATAAAAAAACAAGCGCGTTTGTGCTATCAAGCGATAACATGTACGCAATGTTCTTATTTCTACGCATTTTTTTTCTCTCTCTCTCTCGCACATTTGCTCTCGTTGCTATTGGGCCACGTCATGCTTTGTTCAAGTTCGCTCTTCTTCGAGAGTATAAAAGCAGTGCGCATCGCGATCCCGATCACATTGCTTTCATAGCTTTCAGATACACTACACGTATGCGATCGAAGCAATCTAATTTTTGTTCGAAGATACTAAAACAAATGGGGTTAAACAAGCACGCAACCGCTGAGCAGCGTTCGCTGATCAAGCAGTGGTCGGGGATGGGAAAATCGCAGCGTCAAATAGCGGCATTGCTCGGGCGGTCGAAAACTTTTGTTTTCAACGCGCTCCATGCGAGTGGAACTAAGGTTTCATCGGGGCGGCCACGCAAGACCACGGCAAGAGAAGATTCTCGCATGGTGCGGTTGTGCAAGGCCGATCCTTTCATGTCGGCCAGGTCCATAAGGGACGAGCTTGCACTGCCTGTGAGTAGTCGGACGGTTCAGCGCCGGTTGGTGGAGAACCATCTCAATGGCTGTAGCCCTCGCAAGGTTCCGTTGCTAAAAAGATGCCACGTTCAAGCCCGCCTTAAGTTTGCCAACGAGCATTACGATTGGGCGGGCGAGAACGTGGCAAAGTGGCGCAATGTACTGTGGTCGGACGAGTCAAAGTTTAATTTAATTGGCTCGGACGGCAAACGATGGGTTCGCCGTCCGACCAATACCGCGTTTCGGCCACAGTATACCGTCAAAACCGTCAAGCACGGAGGAGGAAACATCATGGTCTGGGGATGCTTTTCGTGGCACGGTGTTGGTCCAATATTTTGGATAAAAGATACAATGGACCAACACCGGTACGTTGACATTCTTCAGGCCGTGATGTTGCCACACGCGGAATGGGAACTGCCATTGAGATGGCAATTTATGCATGATAACGATCCAAAGCACACATCACGGGTGACACGCAAGTTCTTGTTGGTTATCACGCACGCGGAACTTCTGTCGAAGTGTTAATTCTATTCAAGTGGCTCGAAAAATAAACTTTTTTAAAACATAACCCCTGTTTTGGTAAAGTGTTGAGTTTGATGAGAAAAATTAGCAATATGGTTTGTATTACTATTGCCGTTGATGTTGGTCAGGTGGCTGGTACAGAGAAATTTTAAAATATACCGCCTAAAAGTATGCAACTCTCATTCACAGCACATCTTTCACACTATCTACAGCGTGTGTTTGGATCTGTTTTTTGCATTTTCACTCTAGAAAAAGAATTTCAGCAAAAGCTGAGGACAACTTGACATGCTGAGAAATCTGGCCCTCGATCTAGGACATCCAACCTTAGCGAAACATGCTCTATTACTCGCTTGTTCGATCTGTAGTTGTGGACGCTACACCCACGAGAACCCTGACGAGTGTGGAGATCATTCAGTGAAAATTTACTAGGTTTGTTTTGCGTTCCCAGAGGACTCACGTGGCTCGCAGAAAACCTCTTTATGTATTAACTTTAAGATAGCTGTAAGACACTTACAACGCTCGGCACATTTCTCGCCTTCTGTCAATAGCAACGCCGAACACATCAACACAATCTTCCGAATACATTGATAGCTCACTGAATGAATCAATAGTATGCTCGAATGCTTCGATAGCGCGCTGAATGCATCGATAATACCCTCGAAAACCCTGTAAGGCGAATTACAGAGAGCAAATGTCTTGTTAACTTTGTGCAGTTTGTAATTAATCAGTACAAACGATGTTAACAATACGGCGACACGCCGTCATACTGCAACCAGAAAACTAACATAACCAGACATACATATGTACAGTGTCGGACAAATCAATAAGACCACCTTCCGATTTATGATTCAAGTGTCATATTTCATTACTTATAGTTCATAAAACTTTCCATAAATTATGTCAAATCATGTCGAAACTATCAGCTTCATTGTGCAGTTTAGTTTGTTTCGATATCTTAAATAGTTAAATAATTATATCAAAAACAATGTAAAAAGACTTTTTTTGAGACGCCAAAAAGATAGGACCACTTCGGTTTTAATTTAAAAACTTTAAAAAAATTAAACAAATTTCATTAAAAATGTACCGTTAGTTATTTTTATAACCAATTCTCATCATAATCTTTCAAAAGCATTTTTTTTTATAAAAAAACAAGCGCGTTTGTGCTATCAAGCGATAACATGTACGCAATGTTCTTATTTCTACGCATTTTTTTTCTCTCTCTCTCTCGCACATTTGCTCTCGTTGCTATTGGGCCACGTCATGCTTTGTTCAAGTTCGCTCTTCTTCGAGAGTATAAAAGCAGTGCGCATCGCGATCCCGATCACATTGCTTTCATAGCTTTCAGATACACTACACGTATGCGATCGAAGCAATCTAATTTTTGTTCGAAGATACTAAAACAAATGGGGTTAAACAAGCACGCAACCGCTGAGCAGCGTTCGCTGATCAAGCAGTGGTCGGGGATGGGAAAATCGCAGCGTCAAATAGCGGCATTGCTCGGGCGGTCGAAAACTTTTGTTTTCAACGCGCTCCATGCGAGTGGAACTAAGGTTTCATCGGGGCGGCCACGCAAGACCACGGCAAGAGAAGATTCTCGCATGGTGCGGTTGTGCAAGGCCGATCCTTTCATGTCGGCCAGGTCCATAAGGGACGAGCTTGCACTGCCTGTGAGTAGTCGGACGGTTCAGCGCCGGTTGGTGGAGAACCATCTCAATGGCTGTAGCCCTCGCAAGGTTCCGTTGCTAAAAAGATGCCACGTTCAAGCCCGCCTTAAGTTTGCCAACGAGCATTACGATTGGGCGGGCGAGAACGTGGCAAAGTGGCGCAATGTACTGTGGTCGGACGAGTCAAAGTTTAATTTAATTGGCTCGGACGGCAAACGATGGGTTCGCCGTCCGACCAATACCGCGTTTCGGCCACAGTATACCGTCAAAACCGTCAAGCACGGAGGAGGAAACATCATGGTCTGGGGATGTTTCTCGTGGCACGGTGTTGGTCCAATCTTTTGGATAAAAGATACAATGGACCAACACCGGTACATTGACATTCTTCAGGCCGTGATGTTGCCATACGCGGAATGGGAACTGCCATTGAGATGGCAATTCATGCATGACAATGATCCAAAGCACACATCACGGCTGACACGCAAGTTCCTGTTGGATCAGAAGGTTAAAGTGATGAATTG
The DNA here is from genome assembly GCA_002091835.1 of Anopheles maculatus. Taxonomy (NCBI): domain Eukaryota; kingdom Metazoa; phylum Arthropoda; class Insecta; order Diptera; family Culicidae; genus Anopheles; species Anopheles maculatus. The sequence goes on along the minus strand of KZ061587.1, from coordinate 95,609 downwards.
GCCTGCACAATCGCCGGACCTGAATCCAATCGAGAACCTGTGGCAGATTGTCAAGTCAAAGCTCTCTGCCACACGCTCGAGAACGAAAGAAGAGCTTTGGCAGCAGGTCCAAGATGCGTGGTTTGCGATACCAAAAGAGACCTGCCAAGCGTTGGTAGAGTCGATGCCCCGAAGGATACGCGGTGTCCTTCAAAATAAGGGGTATTCTACAAAATATTAATGTAACCAATGTAACGGTAAAAGTTTTTAAATATATAGTTTTCAAACCTAATTTACTACATAATTTAAGCACTGGTCCTATGATTTTGTCATGCCATATTTTGAACAACTTTCATAAAAATTTTCTAAAAATTACAATATATGAGCAAAATTTGTGAAATTTATAGACAACATTAGTGAGATGCCAAGCACCATTTTGACAAAAATTTGGACTGATGTAATGGAAATTATGACTTTTACAAGGTAAAATGTAGCGCGAAACAGGGTGGTCTTATTGATTTGTCCGACACTGTATATGGTGTTTTGAAGTTTTACTAATTTACAATTCCAAAAACGTTATGTGTTTCTTATATTCTCAGTAGTTGAAAAAAGAAATAGTTTATACTTATGCACGGCACTGTAACTCATTGCGCTGTGTATTGGTATTGCATACCTTTAGGCGTTTTTATTATTTCACAGTGTACAACACAGCATGCGCCGATGGTTACCGAGCATGATTGTTAGTTTTAAGTCATTTACATCTGCAAACGCGAGGCCGATAGAATTGGATTGAGGATCAATGCGACGAAGACAAAGTACCTGCTTGCCGGAGGCTCTGACCGTGATAGAGCATGACTCGGAAGCAGAGTATTAGTTGACAGCGACGATCTCGACGTAGTAGAGGAGTTTTGCTACCTTGGCACGATCGTAACTTCGGATAACAACGTAAGCAGCGAAATCCGAATGCGCCTTGTTCAGGGGAATCGTGCCTACTACGGACTCCACAAACTCCTGAGATCCAGAAGACTCCAACAACGCACGAAATGCACCATATATCGTACACTGATACGGCCGGTAGTCCTCTACGGGCACGAGTCCTGGACTATGCTGGCGGAGGACGCCAATGCACTCGCCATTTTCGAACGGCGGGTGCTACGGACTATCTTTGGCGGTGTGTGCGAGCAGGGCGTGTGGAGAAGGAGAATGAACCACGAGCTAGCTGAGCTGTTTGACGATGGAGACATCCTGACGGTTGTCAAAGCCGGAAGGATACGCTGGTTGGGCCACGTGATGAGGATGCCGGACTCATGCCCTGCCAGAAAAGTGCTCGTCAGCGACCCGTTCGGCACGAGGCGTAGAGGAGCCCAGCGAGCTCGTTGGCTGGATCAAGTGGAGTCTAACCGTCTAACCGTGGATATCGGATGCAGCCGGGGATGGAGGAGTGCAGCCATGGACCGAGTTTCCTGGAAACGGATTGGACACCAGGCCATGTCTATTAGACGTGCTCCCTAGGAGCAGGCCACAAAAGAAGAAGAGAAGACATCTGCAAAATAATCTTGTGTGAGTAAACAAACTCTAATCTTTAATATATAAGCAAAACCAATGGACACTCAGCAACAATTAGCACTCACAAAAGTTTATTGAAATAAAATCAATCGACGCTGCTGCTCGCAAAAAAAAACCTGCGAAACTAGAAATCGCAAACGCTTCTAGCTTCCTTAAACTTATTTACCTAATCAACATTACACTCCCGCTCTCTCTCTCTGTCTTGCACAAATGCTTACATTCTCGATCAAACGGATACATCGATCCTAACGGCGCGGGAAAACCTCCCCCCGAGGAGGCACATTACGTGATCGTGATTGTTTTAAAATTATACACCTACTGTAAAACACCATGTAAGCGGCACAACCAAAATGGAACGCGGTCGAGAAGCAAAACGTAGGAAACAAAAAACATTTGGTACAAATATGTGTAAGTAATACGCGACGCTGGAGGGTTCGAAGCAGCACCCGCACGGTGTCCTCCAGCTCCAGGCTCGTTAGCATAAGGACTAGGATTTGCACTCAGGTTGGTCCCGTGTGAATGTTCTGTTGGTGTTTGTGTTTGTGTTCTGTAGCGCGTTCAACAGCACTTCTCACGCTTCCGTCTCCTGCTCTGTGATGTCCTGCTGCATTTCTTCCGGCGTCCGTAGATCGATGGCAAACTTCTTACGCAGTGATTTCTCCGTATCGCAGCCACTGCCACCGTTCTTCTCCTCCGATTCCTTCACGCGTTTCGAGTAATCCTGGAAGGAGGCGGCCAGCGCAAAGGTTAGCTTTCGTGCCATCGCCCTACGGATAGAAATAGATAATGTTAGAAGAAGCTTTTATAAGTTTTGTTCATATCTTAACTTACCTGCTATCACACACGAACGCATGCACATCGAACGGATTCTTTTCCTTCAGGTTGTAGTTCTCCTTCACGACGATCATTGCAAAGACCCGCGTGTACACCAGATCCTGCACACCGTACGAAATCGTATCGATCGTAAAGTTGGACACCGACGTCAGCTTGGAGGTGATCGACTCGATCTTAACGCCGTCAAGCGACACGGTAAGATTGCAGAAGGGAAGAATTCGGTTTGGTGGTAAGTTTTTGGCAACGCTGACCTAAAAATTGAACGAAGTTCGAAGTTAGTTTGTGCTTACATGTCAGGTAAAAGGACACTTACTAAATGATCCACCGGCAGCCTCGTGTGCTTGATTCCCCAAAGTCCTGTGGCGGGTTGACTTCCAAGATATTTAACCTTTAAACGAAAATAAAGAGAAAAAAAATCATTAAAAAAATGAAAATAATAAAGTGGATATTAGATAACTAATATAAAATTGAAAACAATAAAAACAAGCTTCATAAATCAACAATTTTCAATTTTTATCTTATCGCCCGTATGCATTTTGATAAGGCGTGCTCTCAACTGCATCAATCTCACTGGCGTTTAGCGCACTCACATTTCAATCCCGTTAAATGAATGCACTTGCCACCCTGGCCACAACTATAAACCACACTCAGACACACACACAAGCAACTCATCAAAACTCGAAACCTCAGCCCTTACAATGCTTCACCCTTATCTAAACGGTTCAATTAATCTCGCCGACAATAGCGTGTGGCTGGCTTGAGCAGCAGGCAAGGCTGCACATTATTCATTCACCCGGTAAACGGTCGGCGGAACAAAGGGTACCAAACAGGGTGCATGAAATTATATTGCACCTTGATTTCCCTTCGTGCCCTTTTACACCTTTTCCCCGACCATACTGGCACCATCGACGACCATTTGAAGCACCCCAAAAACCCTAAACCTAAATAACCCGTTCAATAGTTGGTCGAAAGCGATCTTTCATTATTGTAGACATTGGAGCACCGGTTCGGAAAGCTTTTTTGTCTCGAATATGAATAGTGAAGTAGCGTTGCATCAAGCCCAGGGAGAAGATAAAGGGAAAAAGAAGCGAAAGGGATGCTCCTATTCATAAAAAACGATCGCAGTACCTAGGTCTAGGTGGATAGGTCTCTAGTATAATGAAGATATAATGTGCGGAACAACGGGGAGTTTAATTGCGTTAAGTTCCGTAAAAACTGGTCGCGTTTGTTGTGTGTACGCAGTTTTTAATGAAAATTCAGTTAATGGCATGTTGCAATATCTGTTCGTTTGAAAAAAGAGGTTCCAAAAAGGTTTTGTTTTAGATTACTTCATGACAAACTAGTTAATATTTTAAAGATGATTGTATACATCAAAATTGGATTCAAATATTATTTTTCTTTTCCTTATTTTCGTAAGCATTATTTTAAACGTTCACTATGAGATAGTAATAGTTTTAAAAAGATAACTATGACATAAGATATTTGCTATGCGTCAGCTACAATAAGCTGATATAAAATAATTGTCAGTTATAGGGAGAAGAAATACAAGGCCGTTCATAAAAAATCAATTCGTCTTAAACCTAAATTTGTAGTCTGCCCCGAAATAGATTTTTTTTACATAAAGTTTTGTACATTTAAAATCTGGAAACACACCACTCGCTATAGATCGATCAATTTTCAACGTTGAAAAATGGGTTTTACAACATATCAAAGATGTGTTGTTCTACTTTAATTTAAAAATAAGAAAATAATCTAATATTTGGTATAAGTATAAAGAGTGCGAACTTTTCTTTGAATGCCACCCATCCACTTCCGCACAACCGATTAATCGGCTTTAAGAACTTTTTTTAATTAAAAACCAGATAAAACATTCAAAAATATAAAAGAAAAACTGTATCTGAAAAAGCACGGCCAAAGCTCTTAAAAGGTCCATTAATGTTCTGGCTAGATTTGGCAAGTTCTTCCAAGATCCAAGATTGAAGTGATTTGTAATAAAAAGTAATGTTTTGGAATTTTTTAAATAAGTCTTCTAACAGATTTTCATTTGATTTTACTTGACTGATCGATTGTACTTAACTAGTATCCAGTATCCAATCTCTATAAAAATTAAAAAAATAACTTCTTTTTATTAGGAAAACTCTCAGCTTTCTTCGAACAGTCAACCAGTTTTAGCTAAACAATGTTTGTTCATTTTGTACTGCGTTAACCAATTTAGTTTAATAAAAATTTGCCCATTTTCATTCGTTCCAATTTTATTCCTATAATTTATACTCATCAAACAGAGTAAAATAGAGTAAATAGAATAGGAATAAAAGAAAAAAGAAAGAAACATTAAACTGCCTGGCAGATCTTGCGTCAAATAAAACAAAAATAATAAATAGAATGTAGTGTAAGAAAATGTAGACAAAAAAAAACAAAGAGAAAATGCTTCAGAATTATTGTACCATAGCAGCACAAGAAGTGATAACAAAACCAAAACTAAATTCAAAGTTTAATAGGGTTTTTTTATATCATTTAACTACGTTTAGACAACCTGTTTACGCTATTATGATTTTTCCATTCGTACAAACAATAATGTTCATGTATTCTAATATAAAAAATATAGAAAAAAAAACTCCTAAAGTTATACCATTTGCATCACATTTACTCATTGTTAACTTCTAAAGCTCGTTTTTACAGCAAATCATTATATATAGCGATTCTAAACGATTTTTCTCCACTATGGAACATCTTTTTCGGACAATACACCTTTACAGTAATAACCCCTTTAGAAAAGGTAATAAAAACTAACTCTTAAAAAGCTACAATTTTGCTCTACATCCGGTACCATCAGAACCGGAAGTTCACGGTTGACGAACGATCAACAATAATACACCACCGACATTCACCCAACGGTGATGATGGTGTTTCAGCCTAGAATAATGCGGGCTTTAACCGTACGGATGTAGTTTGAAGAGAGAGAGAGAGAAATAACACAGAACAAAACAAAACGCAATGGTTCTTCCTCATCTAGAACCATTTCACCCTTGAACGCAAAGTGTGTGTATGTTGGGATCAACCCTCACCAACCAAAGTGCACAGAACCAGAACGACATCGCACATGATTTCCCTCGACCGTACACATTGCTGCGCATCACCACCAGTTGCTGGACTTATCGACTCACCTTAAACGCTATCGGAAGATCCTTAACGGTCACCTGTACGTCCGGTGAATCATTGTTGTTATTATTGTTATTGTTGGTGGTAATGTTGGTTGTGTTGGATGCGGGATTGGTCCCACCCGTACTGCTGCCGTTGCTGATTTTGGTCGACATCGTTTTTTAACTGACTTTTTCTACTTAAAATCCACTTTAAAAGGCACTTGTTTTAACTGTTCACATTCACTCATCCAAAAAATTGTACACTTAAATTCACTGTGCACTAAAGTATGTCTGCTTCGTCTGATCGATTAATTGATGATCCTCTGCAAGCTCTGCAAGAAAAAAGGTTAATGATTAATTTAATTTTCACCACACCTAACATAACCCCCAGGGGGCGATTGCTCATCCCTTGATGAACCTTGCGCATAAATTAATGAAAACACACTTTTGTTTTTTAGACCCCCAAAAACACTGAAAGCTCACCAACGATCGTACACCATTACGAAAGTTGACAGCGATGTAATGGTGGCGCAATTTGTATACACACCGGTCGGTCTGCTCGGGAGCTGTTTGTTTACCACGCCAAACGAAAAATGGCCTTGCGAAAAATGGACCCACGCACCCAAAACTGTTGCCCGCGTTGGAAAACTGCTATTATTTAAATTATGTTTTTCTTTTATTTCTCTCTCTCTCTCGTTCGTGTTTCGCCTTACGTCGCCCATTCACCGCTATCGTCACCTACCGAAACGAAAGCAAAAGCTCGAAGCAGTTCCAACGGAGCAAATACACCGAAACAGAGAGCGAATGTCACCACCACCACCGCCGCCGCCGCCAGCGCATACTGTGGAAAATGCGGTGATGAAAACAAAATCTGGCAATGTCACATCACTAGAGGCCGGTCAACTCGCACCGGTGTGCAGTGAGCTGTAACATTGTGAGATTCTGCCTGCTTTTTGTTGTGTTGTTTGTAATGTTTATTTTCATCATCACGTTTGACGCGTTTCCCTTTTTTACAGGTGCTCATCTTGCTTTTAATTCATTTCCGTTTGTTGGTAATTTTTCTGTATACAATTTAATGCTTTTTCCCTCCTATTCGCTTTTTTGCTGATCGTTTTTTGAAGCTTTATTTTGCTACCACCATCAGCGCAAACCATTAAAATGTACCGACGACGGTGACGACGACTCAGGTTCAATAAAAATATGTGTACGCATTTGCACAGATTCGGAAAAAAAGGTTTTCGTACAATCGCTGCACGCTGGTCCATCCTTAACATTGTATAACTATGTACTACCACAATGAATTAGAAAGTGGAGAAGAGAGTACGCGCGAGACAGAGATAAAGAGCGAGCTTATTTACGATTCCTTCTAATTATTCAGCGTTATATGTTGTTTTTTTTTCTTACTTCCTTTTTGGTTCGGAAGTAGCGCCCAAATTGGGTGCATGGCCACGCAAAGGAAGCCAAACGAAAGTTACTATTTTCGGAGCTCTATTGACGCTGTAGTTCAATGGTCGGTACTGGAAATTGTACTTGATAAAGGGCTTTTACTTTTTTACACCTTTATGTATTGATTTTCTGTTCATTGTGCTCGCTGGCACTAAAGGGTGCACTGGTGGCTCTCATTTTTTCTTTTCTTTCTCTTTCTTCAGCTTCTTGCCTGGTACTCAACAATCAGCAAGTGGCTAACAAGATTGACATAATGGTTTAAAATACTTATTTCGGACTCGTAGTTTGATTTTAATTGCTATAGTGTTGTGCCCAGTGAAGATTTACATCACAACCACTGATGTATTGGACCAAGTGTCGGATCTTTAGCTGAATTGGTTTATATAAGCTTTAACATTAACTTTAAATAATTCATTAATTCACTCTCTCATTTAAAGGATTCGACATACATAAAAATATAACATTGTTTGCACCGTTTCACGATATGTGTTTATGCTACCTACTTTTTTTGCAAGTGTTTAAAGACTACACTCGCCATTAACTCCATAGCAAAACAAAAGATTAACAACTCAACAATCATGCTCTTTATTTGGTGGGACCAACTTGATGTTATGTAGCATGAGCCTTAACAATAAAACCTTTATTATGGAGCAGTCTGAGTTGAAATCCTATGACTTTCCTTTGAATTGAAAGTAAAATCAACATTTCTTGAACTACAAACCATGCTTTTAGAATGGTGGGACCATCTCAAATGGTGTATTATGAACTGTTGAAGTGTTTGTATTTATTACAAATTACTCGTTATTATAAAATTAGGGCATTACGCAGTTTAGAACGACAACAAAGCCAATTTCGAACTACAGCAAAGTTTAGAACAGAGTTTTAGAACAAAAAGCATACTCTTTTGTCGGTGGGACTTACTAGGTGTGATGTATTATGAGCTGTGAAAGCTTTTGTCACTGTGTAACTGTCTATAATTGCCTTTAGGGCGTAGGAAAAATCTAACATCTCCGGTTCCATTATTTTTAAAGAGGGCTGTTGCAGTCATAAAAATCCTCCAAACTGATTAATACATTCGTTAGAATAGAGTAGTTCTCCAGGCTTTTAAACCTGTTATCAGGTGACACAGGTGTCTCACCAGAATTCTTAGGCACACTCAGAAGGGAGATCCGATCATTTCTCCATCGTTTAAGTAATTTTCTTTTTATGAAGTATCCAAACATATCAACATTCAACATGGTCGTTCTAGATGATAAAAAAAGTATCAAAACATAAGATTTATCAAGGAGGAAATGCCTTGTAACTATTAATTGTGAACCATACCGAATCACCACTCGTGATGGTGAAAATACGGCGTCCAGCCGTCATACTGGAAATTAAATAAATAAATAAAATAAACATAAGATTTATACTTGGATCTACTCGAAACATAATCAAGTTGTTTCGTCAGCATAAATTAATGCCTTTTCTTGTAACAATGGCTGACTACTGTAGTTATTTCTTGCCAAAAAGCATTTAAATATTTCAAAAAGGAAGAATCAATCCAAGAAAGATATGTTCTACACCTAATATCATACATAAATGTAGGTACAAAAATGCTTTAACAGAACAAACAACCTCGCTCGAATAGCTCTAGCTCTAACACTGAACAAAAAACGGCCGATTGTTTGTGGTTTGTGGCAAAGAACGCACCGCCATCATCGCAGCAAAAAGAAATACCACAACATGTGCCGTACTGGTGCGGTGTGATTTGTAGTGCGCAAGTAGTTATTGTTCTTTTGTCGCGCATATGCTACTTCCTTCGGACCATGGGCACTCGTTACGTTCCGTGTAGCGTTGCAGCGCAAGCGACGAAAAAAAAACCCGACGCCACGCGACATGCTAATGATTCACGCGGCTGCAACGATGCACCGGAACGTATTGAAAAAGCTAAATCGAGCGAGAGAAACAGAGAGAGAGAGCGAGCAGGAAGCAGTGCGAATAATGTTTTTGTTGGCTTTGCAAATGCACATTTGACATTGTGCATTGAATTTGTGGTCACCCGGTACGGGGTGTGAACGGGTGAAAAGCCATTGTAAAATTAGCGTCTGTTGTTGCTGGGGAACTGGAAATCCGGTCGAAGGCCGTAAATATGGTTCTATTTTTGGGTGGTAAGTATGGAATTCGTACCATACGTGGGTGAATTTGATAAAAAAAAAAATGGGTTTAAACAATTCCAATGGATAATATGTGGTATGAAATATTGATTCTTCTTTGCATTATTGGAATAATCAAAAATAAAGTGAAACAAAATAAATAAAACGGCACAAAATGTTTTTTTGTTTTACTCTAGCGATTTAAAAACATTACTAATATTATTTAATTGTTACAGAACTTGAAAAACATCCTAGCTTTCAGAATAATAGAATTAATCAAATTAATTAAAATTAAACTTTAGGAAATTTAAAGGTAAGTGTAGAGAGCATAACAAACATTCAAGAAAACAAAAGAAATAAACAAACTATTTCATGAGGTATTAAATCTAATCCAAAAACATTCGCTACAAATTAACAAAAAACTTGAAGTGAATAGTTTAAGTGAAAAAAAACATTCATATAAACAATATAAAAATAACACGTAACATTAAATTAACTTAAAGTAAAATAAAAGGAAACAATAAAACAAACCAAAGGGAATCAAAATTTAATAAGAAATCAAATTTAAAACGGTCTTACTGATCAACTACTTACTGATCGTTCTTAACATTATTTGCAATATTCTGCTACTTATTGGAAGTTTATTTTATTACTCCTAAAGAAGAGTTATTGAACCATAGGTAAACTTCAATAACGCTGGTCTGGCATTAAAAATACAATAACCAGACAAACTATTTATGTCTTAAAAAAAGCATCTTTACCATAATTATTACCCCACTGATCATGCTATTTTCTACAAAATTCAAATTTGCCCACCTCTCCAAACACTTGCATCCTGCATTTGTGCTATTTTTACGCCACGTCATTTTTCACACTTAACCACAGCAAAAACACGAATAGTACACGCTCGCACCATTTGCCATAAAAACTGAATCATTGGCTCGTTTGTAAGGGCTATGTTTGTAATATTAGGCACGTTCCCCAACCCAACACGAGATGTGACAGGTATTGGCATGGAGCCAAACAACCGGAATTTCTACCAAGTACATGAACCACACGAATGCTCGGAAAAGAACAGTCTGTGTCCCGGGGTGGAGGGTTCAAATGATGCACATGCTTCTCTTTTTCTGAATCGAGTTGAATGAGCCGAACCCATGCCCTCCCTTTGGTCTGTCAAAATCGAAACCCATCCTAACTAGCAACTGCCTGTTGGCTCCACCAACAGACCGAAACCGCTTTTCCCCACCGTGATTTACACTTCCTGTACCGAGCTGGTTAGAATATACTGTAATATGTTCATGTGCGCTTCACTGCACACGTGCCCAGGTGGAACGCTCGCTCGGAAAAATTTACTACGGCTACATCCACGCAGACACACGGCTTCAGCAATCGAATGCACCTGTTGTGTCATCCGGTTCGAGCTGTGGCAAGCTGGCACACAAACACCATCCAGCCTGCTCATTATCTCGCCATCGGACGTGCAGATTAATTGTAATTTAATCCATTTTCGTTTAACCCTGGTGAATCCGTGGAGTGAAGCAATTACGTAGCTTTAGTTTTACTTTTACTCAACCGATTAAGCTGTCGGCATCGATCATGGCCGGTCCGATCGATGGGGAAATGGTGCAATCGCATTACAATTTGCCGAGATAACTCGATCGTGTTGTTATTTTACTAATTAGTGTGTACATTTAAACACTGTAGATGATTTTTATAAAAAGAGGGTTTTTTTCACAAGAAAATCATTTACCACAAACGTAACTAGTGACGACCAAGGCAACCACTGATCTACCAGCTACACATCGCTATCTTATCTTTACACCCACGTTGAATGCAATAAAAACGGACCCATCGCACAGTATCATCATCGGCACAACAAGTTTCAGCAAATCAATCAATTATAGACGATCGTAAAATAGTAGAAACGAGCAATTTTTACAATCGAAACGGAGTACGTGATGTGATAGTAACGCGATAAAATATTTTCGAAAAACTTGACCAGGTGATAACAATAAAAAATAGAAACATGACACAAAAAGATATAGAAAGCTTACAAAGCTCAGAAGGAAGGGAAACAGTTGTTAAAATAATTAAAAATGCAGATAGAAAAATAAAGGACAAAACATGCAACAATTAATGAAATAATAATAAAAATAAAATATCAAATGTAACAGTTGTAGAAACTTCAAATAATCCTCAATAAAAAAAAGAAACGAAAATCAACTGATACAAAAAAGCTGATACTACCAAATAGAAAGTACATGATACTATAATAAAAACTATGATAATAAAGTGTATATTACAACAATCAATATAAAAGCGTTAAACCATGATTGATAGAGCTTGTTTCAACTAAATAATAAACTAATGCAATAAACAAATATAACGTAGAAGTAAAACAAAGTAAACCAAACTATAACGAGTGCACAGAAAAAAAAGTTCATTGTGTTTGAAATTATGTAAATTTATTTAAATTATTTTTGTTCTCTTTTATATTTGTTTCTTTATATATTTTGTGTTCACTTTATTTATTTATTTATTTATTTATTTTGTGTTCACATTAGCAATGTCCGTTTTCGTTTTTTGCTCAGTTTTAATTTTTAATTTTTCGTTATCCCATTTACACTTCTTATTTTTCAGTTTTCATTACAGTGTTTCTCACTTGATAATGCAAAGTTACCTATGATTTTTGCAAACGCTACATACGATTTCGTATGGAGCGTTTGCAAAAATCATAGGTAACTTTGCATTATCAAGTGAGAAACACTGTATCTCATTTGCGCATTTTACGTAACTTTTTTTTGCTCTTTTGTTTGTTATTATTTAAAATTTAATTTTATGTCATAATTATTGTCTGTTTTTTCTTTTACTTACTTTTTTCTTACTCTTCCTTACACCTAATAATATTTTAACACTTTCATATCTGCAAAATCAAACCAACATTCCTTGTCTCCCCATTCGGAACATTAAAGTGACGAACGGTTTCCGAACCGAAAAAGGGTGTTTCAACACTTTCTTATCAATTATGGCCGGAGGAATGGACCATTCCTCCATTATCGATCCATTAAAAATCGAAAATAAAGCAAAAGTGTTACATCGCCCGCATCGGTACGGGGCGTACCCGATTGTGGGTTGGCAGACCAACCAAAGCTATGTTCGGCCCAACGGCTGGACCGCGTGCCGCATCGCGCGGGACAACACGATAAATGATTTCTGTGGTTATGTTAGCGGTTTGATGCTTCCTTCTTTTTTTCCTTGCTGTTGTTTGGGGTACAAATGTGGGCCACAAATGGTACAGCAAAATTAGCGGCCGGTAATGAATTGAATTTTGCGCACGCAGAAAACGGTGGTAAACGATGAGGAGCTCGATGGAGAGTACAAACGTAGCTAGCAAAACGCCTGTACACTCGCTTCAATCTTCGCCACCTTTGGGGGATGGATTTATTTTCCCTTTTTTTCTTAGCAAATGCTCGAAATATGGGTGAAAGAGAAGTAGAAAAAAGCAACGAAAAGATGTAACAAAATGTGTAAAAGATAAATAAAAAACAATAAAAGAAAGACAGAAAGACATGAAAATGCCATGAAAATTGAGCATAAAGAATATAGAGAAAAAAAATACACACAGACAAAAGAGAAACAAAGGAGGATCCCCATCAGACTGTGCGCCATGAATGGAAATGGAAAATCGAAACCAAACGAAGCTAAATATTTTCACCTTATTGTGTGTATGTAGTTTGTTTCTCCCTTTGGGCAAAAGCTCACCACAGTTATGAATTAATTATTTCTGCTGGATGCTGTCCACCGGTCCTCACACTAACCGCCAGTTGCGAAATTAACGATTTTCCGGCGAAACAAACTGTGCTACAAAAACATACGACACAAGCTAAGCCCACCGTCATGTCTTTTGACAGTCTTGGATGAGCTTTAAAGCTTCAAAAAGGGCCATGACTAAAATCTCCATAACTAAAACTAGAACTAGCCGTTGGACGATAAGGTCTCTTAGTAAACGGAATATGTAAGATCAATAGGTCTCTTCGATAAATAATTATCTTGAAAGGTACCCACCCTAGGGTGAAAAGTTCTCTTGAGGAATCTTTGGAGCAACTTTTTAGGCTATAAGGTCTTTTGGCAGACGAAGCTTTATTGACACGACGTCCCTTAGATAAAGATTTCGCTTAAGAGATGATCGTGGACGAAAAATTCTCTTTAAGACGACGGAATAGACGGAGTTTCTTGAATCAACTGAGGGACACTGTTTGATGAAAAACTCTCATGAGGACAGGACAGCCCTTTGAAGGATAAGATCTCATCGTAGACGAAGTGTCTTGGACCAACCAGGTCCCTTAGTTGAAGAGTATTCTTGAGAGATGCCCTTGAATGAAGAATTTTCTTCAAGACAACGGAGTCCCATAGATGGGGAAGCCTTTTGGACGATAAGGTCTCTTGGTAGCGAAATATTTTGTATCAAACGCTCCCTTCGACGAACAGTTCTCTGGAGAGATGCACACTCCATTATCGGTGCGGTCCTTTGAACGACTAACTCTTTTAGTAGACGATGTCACATGGTATGTGAGAGCTTATGGACGAAAAGCTCTCTTAGAAAACGGAGTTTCTAGGATCAAGAGATTCCCTGAACGAAGAGTTCTCTTGAGAGATACCCTTGGATGAAAATTTTTCTTGAGGACAGATGAGATCGACAAAGTTTCTTTGATCAACGAGATCCGTTAGATGAAGAGTTCTGTTGAGTGACGCTCTAAGAGAAAAAATCACTTGAGGACGAAAGAGCTACAGAGACGCCCCTTTGGACGTCTCTTGACAGATGATTATTTTTTTGGATCAAAAATTCCCTTCGATAAAGATTTCTCTTGAGAGAGACGCTCGCCCTATCATCAAGACCATTCGGGCGACTAGCTCTCTTAGTTGACAAAGTCCCATGGTCTGTGAGGCCTTTTGGATGATGAGATCTCTTAGTAAATGAGGCCTTATAGTCGGTGAGGTCCCTTAGATGACGCCGTCACTTTTTACACCCTTAAGGATCTAAGGAGATCAAACTCTTTAGACGGAAAATTTGTTTTTTGTATGTAAGCAAGAAATTACGATCCAACAATACTTAAAATTTAAAATCACTTTTATCACTTCAAAAAACTGTTTCAACTACACTATAACTCAGCGCACACACAAACACGTGGCAGCTTCAATTCTTTATCAATCACACCATAAAAACGGGCGCAAATTGATAAGAAATGGTTCCATGTTTTTTCTCTATTCTCCCGTCAAGTACCGTACTCATTAGCGCCAAATTGAACAGGATTGATGTGCAACTTATGTACATCGATTGGTGCGTATAAAAAGCGAAACACAGCCACGATACGATCGCACCTAACCTCACATGACACTGGCACAACATTAGATGAACGTGTCGAAAAGATCGCTCTCTCCCTCCATCCGCCACTTCCCACCACAGCACAGCTTCCCGATGTTCACGCTTCCGGTCACGGTCGACCGTTCCGGCAAACGCCAAACGGGCCGGTACGGCCGATTTGCGAAAACCAACCTCACCGGTGTTTTTACTTTTCTTCGGTGCGACTAAAACATTCGACCGTACCATTTTTCCTTCCGAAAAATCCCAAAACACAGATATAGTTCATCGCTGCTGCTGTGCTTTTGTTTTCCGGTTGCAGTCTCTTTCTCTTTTATTTCACCCCTTCCGCGGGTTCGAACGCACCACTGTCCGGTAACAAAATGAGGGTCATTTTGTTCGGGAGATGGTTTTGTTTTTGTTTCCGCCATTTTGTTTCGGCTTTTCGTCTCTTTTGCTTTGGTTGATGGCGCTTAAATCTAACGACTTCTTCACGGGGTGGTAAATGGTTATTTTTTACCGAATAAAAAAAAAGCTTCACTTTTTACCACCACAACGTTTTGGGTTTAAAAATGTTCCATCGCTACGATGATCATTATTAGGAAGGTACAAAGAAAGCGATCCACACGCGCACACACGCACGTACACACACGCACCATCACTGA
>KZ061587.1:38742-80289 GCA_002091835.1 Anopheles maculatus | reverse complement strand
TGCGAGCCGAACTTTTCGGGGGGCAAGCGTTGTGAATCATTCCACCTGCTATTTGACACTGACGGTGCGTTTCCCCGGCGGGAATAGGTGGACCCTAACTAAAGGTTTGTGTTATCTGCAGGGGTTGTTCGTTACGAATGATAGCTTCCTCTAGAATATCTATCTTTGTTCTAGCTTTAGTATCTATATTTGTAGGTTTAAATCAACCTATCGAAATACCATTTAAAAATTGAGAAATTTTAATGATTCATTTCATATCTTTATAGAATTACAGTCAATTAGACTGGAGTTAGAATTAGTGATTGATTGTTTAAAATGCTCCGACGATTCCACTCTTAATCCGTCTACTGTGACTCCGACTCCAATTCCGAGCTAATTCAATCATTGGATCTGGAACTGTCCGGAACTCTAGTTAGCATTCTTGTTACGATTTGATCTTTCCAGAAACGTTTGATACTCACTCTTGACACAAAATGCAATATAGAAAGTATTTGATAAACATTCATAACAATAAATTCCTAGAATAAAGAACCTTTGGGTGCATAAATTGAAGGCGTACATTCTGTAAATGTCTTTTTCTTTTGGACTAAAAGCATAAAGTTCGATCGTGTGTCTCATTCGCACAACAAACGATTCTACCTATAGTGACGAACACTAGAATAAGACAATCTAATTTACTTTATATAGAAAGTGAGGTTATCGTGAAGATAGTCAACTATTAGGTTTCGTGTTTTGTGTAAAATTTATGTGATTCTGATAAAATATATTGATTATTTCCTATTTTTGTAAAACAAATTCAAACATTCGATAGCAGAGTGAGAAATTGCTTAAGCTTTTGCATATTTTTACAGGGCTACATATAATACAATTGCCAAAAGCAGTAGTTTAGGAAATTTTGAGTGTAATCTTTTTGTTTTGCCCGTCACTGCACGTAAGTTCGAATAGGAACCTAAAAGCGATTTTCCTGTACACAGTGAGCTAAACGGAAATCCGGACACTTGCCTGAATTTTGCACTGAGATGAACAATTTTTCGTTGTTTTTTCAATACTTTGTGTAGTTTAATACCTTTTTAATAATGTCTTCTACTGTCGATGTTCTTATATTTGTGAAATTACTGATTTCCTGAATACTTTTTTCCGTACTGATGATGAAATGTAATGATATTTCTCTCCAGTAATGTTGTATGACGCATTTTTAAGTGATTTCGGTTACAAATTGACATTGTTTTGAAGAATCGATTTACCAGAAAAAAAAGTTCCTTTTTTTGCGCTTTCATCATTTGCAGTCACTTCCTTTTTACTTCTTCATATTTATAGTTCTTGCTTTATCATGTTTGCTTTATCATGGTTTTTACTGAATAGCTGAAGTTGTATGATATCCGTTTTTAATACAATAAGCCTAGTATTTAACCCCTATTAAAGGACTATTCCAAAACAAAACTAACATCATCTATTATGTTGAGCAAATATTATCACATCATATGTGAACTTGGTAAAAGACTCGAGAAGGCCCCCCCTAGAATTATTTGTGTGCAGCACTGTAATCTGTCAATTTTGTCGCACAGTGTTTTTTCATGCGGTCAAAATTTATTAAATAAATACAATATCTATTATTGCTTAAAATACTTTCCAGACACGGAGCGGTCGCCCCAGAACGCCCATATAAGTTACCGGGCAACATTGCCAAAGTCCAAACATGTGTCACAGCCTATCGATCGACGATTAGTAATTGCCCCAGAACGCCCATACGCGTTATAAGGGAAAGTTGTCTAAAGGTCGGGCGCCCCAGGACGCCCATATAAGTTACCGGGCAACATTGCCAAAGTCCAAACATGTGTCACAGCCTATCGATCGACGATGAGTAATTGCCCCAGAACGCCCATACGAGTTATAAGGGAAAGTTGTTCGACATCAAAGGGGCGGTTTATTGGCCGAATAGTTCATCCGTTGCTAAACTGAAGAGATGAGATGATCCTTCGCCATCAAAATAAGAGATTATGATGAGGGAAGAGTTATTTAAATTCCAAATTTAGCCTTTTTTTCCTTCAATTCATTCATCTTTTTTTGTCCTCTCAGAAGATCATCCGCACCCATAGTGATGTCTTTGCGACATGTGCTGCGAGTTGCATACTGTTAGGCGTTTTTCCTATAGGGACCAACCAATTTCGTCAGGGGGGGGCCTTCTCGAGTCTTTTACCAAAATTTAATACAAATAAACATTGTAGCGCATATTTACTAACGCTTTAAAAACAATCTAATTAAGCTGTGAATATTTTGTACTAAAATCATAGCTAAATATTACTATTTTGACCGCCACTATTTGAGCGAGCGTTAATCTACTCGTCGTCAAAACGCAGTGGTGTGACCGGCCATTAACGTGTTAAAATAAATCCTAAATAAAACTTTAAAGTGATAAGAAATTCGACCAAACTCCAAAGCCTCCACTGTGTGCTAACTTTCGCCCTAAATAAAACAATTTCGTCCCCAAACAGTCCACTGCCACATTAGCGAACCCTGCCAGTTCATACACATCTGCCACATCTGTCTACACAGCCGCAGAAAAACACAAACCACCAACATTGTTAAGCATTGCGTACGTACGATTCTTATCCGATTCAATTCAATTGCCCGTCCACAACCCCAACACGGTTACGATAACGATAACAAAACCGAGCGTTTGTCACTGATAAAGCATCGCACGCCAAAGTTAAGTGGTTGCTTTGTCGTCGTTTTGCGCACAAGGTAATGTATAGCGCAAAGAGCGCAAAATGAACGACGGAAACTCGTTTACACTTTTGTAAGTGGTGTGATAGAAACAAAACAAACCATGCGAGCCATACTGATCGGACACCATTTTTAAAAGACATGAAAAATATTTGAGTGTAGCTTTCCTGTTTAAATCATTGCGCAATGAGATCTAGATTGAGGGGTTTAACTAAGAAGTAAATTAATCTACTGTTCTGATTTAAATATCTCCCTTCAACGACTCCGATTTCCGATATGCACTCCCTTCGATTAGTAACATCCGCTTCTTACAGTCTTGCTGCACTCGAAGTTTTGTTTAAAGAACACTCCAACCACGGTGTACATTGCTGCCGCGTACGTTAGCGCACGAATAGCGGATGATGATCGTTGGCCTATTATTTTACCTACCCACCCCCTATGAGCCCATTCAAGCACCGTACCCGTATCGGAAACTAACGGATCGATCAACATCGAATTGGGCTCCCGAGATTGATACGCACCCGAGCCATATTTTGACGGTCCGGCCGCTTTGGTGAAACAAAAACGGAACACAATGCTCGATGCAAGGACTGGTATGCGTTCGGGAGGGTGCGATGCCTTAGCACCGGATGTGGGTCACAATGGGGGAAAAGGAAAAGTGCGGAAGAACCATGCGCAAGTGGAAACATGGTAATGGAAGAACGGTTTGTTTTTTCTTTGCCATCATTCTAATTGCTTACTGTTTAAGTAAACTATAAGCAAAGAAATGTATCATATTGTATAATACAGTAAGGTGCAAAAACGAGTGCATAACATCAATCGAACCAGCGAACGCACGCCAAGGTCAGAAAGGTTTGTAAACCTTCATTCGAAACAGGGCGAAAACGTGAAGTCCACCACGCCGAACAGCTGCTAAGCAGCGAGAAGTGCGCAGTGTAACGTGTATTATATGCAAATTGGTCTCATCATTACGCGTATCCGTTCGCTCGCACTTGCTCCACGTTTACAATCCACTGCACGCTTAACGAATGTTTTGCGAATAAAACAATTATTTCCTTATTTGAGCTAATTTGATAACTGATTTGAAAAAGCTGTTGAGTGTTGTTGAATATAACAGTGACGGACAAAACAATAAGACCACTCTTCTGTCCGGTTTCGAATACAAAATGCTTTCGTTCCTGTTACAGAACAGGAGGTAATGCTTGATCAAGATCCATCGCAAATCCGCAAATCGAAATAGCAAAGCCATTTGGAGTTATCCAGCCCTCGTTTAAAAAGCGATAAAAGCAAGCAAGCATGAACAGAAGCCATAAGAAATTGAACACCGTAAGAACGGAAAGGATTTTTGCATCTAGTTTTTACTGGCAATGAAAAGTGTATCCATTACAATAATACAAAGCGTCGTAGCCAACACAACACATGGCCATACTTCATCAGTGACAGCTTGACAAAATATTCACAATGCAAAGATAGTATTGTGCATTTGGTGGGACTCAACTGTGTGTTTTGTATTATGAACTGCTAAAGCCAAACGAAACGATAACTGGGCGACCGAAAATGCGCAGACCGACACGACGAAATCATGAAAAGCGTAACTAATGAAAACGATTTTGGAAACTGAAGATGAAATGAGAAGTCATACCTTACTCGTCTTACAACCTAGGCAAATCAAAGAGTCAGTGTTGTTTTCGTAAGAGGATCCAAAAATTGTCAAAAAACATTGAAAAATACTTTAAACACTGAATGCATATCCAATATTCCAAAATACTTCTTCAATTTAGCCTCGAATGAACCGCACGAACTTTTTTACACTTCTGATAAATATTTAGGTTGACAAGTTTAAGTATACATTTATAAAATTAACATAAACTAATTTAAAAAAAGAATTTGGTTTATACTTTTCTAACTAGCTGACTAGAAGATTTTTATATATCCATTTCTTTAGCATTTTATTTTAATTGCAGAAAAACAGTTGTTCTTATAATTATGTTGATCACTGTATAGTTCAGGATTTCATCAGCACGTGTTTTATTTTGTCTAATTTAAATGTAAATTTGGTTTTCAAAACAAAAGTTCTTTATTTCACTTGCTTGTTTGAAATCAATTTACATTTAGTTTTAAATTTTAAATTAAAGAACTAAATTAATTACAATTTCATACTAAACTCACTAAATTTAACTCTGTTCCAGCAAAAGCGTTCATATAAACATAAACAATGAATTATTATGGGAATTGTGAGCAGCAATTACAAACAAGGATTAGACAACAAATGACAAACATGAAGATAAAGCAAATAAACAAAATAAATACAGAGTATGAAGCATTAATCTTACAAGAACGAAATAAAACGAATAAAAAAACAGTAGATTCTTCCTGTTTCCATTCTAGTACATAAAAAAGCAGTAATAAAATGTGCACAAGCACATCATTATTGCAATCATCAAACCAGGATCACTCATTTATTCGCTCGCTTGTAATAAATGAAACAAAATCAAACAAACACCACTCACCGCTAGAATGCGTTATACAGTTGGGCGTTAAAAATAGACCCAAAAAACACCCCGTAAAATGCTCTCCATGTTGCACCATAAGGTAAGCAGTAGCGCATAATGATCGCACACAGCACACAGTACAGTACAGTTAGGTGTTTTCTTCGGATCTTTGGAGCATTTTGCACACATCAAACAACCGGAAATGTAAACAACGATCAACACTGCGCGTCGTTCGTACGTCTTGCGCAGAATGTTACTTTCGGTGCAAGTAAACAAATGCGATTGTAAAGGTTAAAGGTACATATTACTGCCTGCCAGTGTACTGCCAACATGTATGACCTCGTGCTTCAAAATTCAAACTTTGAAGAGTGTTCTGTGATGGTACAGCGTACGAAAATTGCACCCAATTTCGTACACGTGGGAACGCAGCATCGAACGCACGAGTCCGGTGGTCCGGTTCGCTGTCGGTACCATTAGTTTTTGGCACAGTTTTCCCCCCACAGATCGGCTAGCCGGCCGGCTGTACAAACCTCGTTTTGGGAAAGCTTTCGGCGCAGTTTCGAATTCGTTGTTGAATTGTGTGTTTTGTTGTGTGTATGGGTGTGTTCCCCTGTCTGACAACCGTCTGCTAGAATGTGGCTTAGGTCACTTCGTTCGTTTCGGGCTGGTTAATGTTGCATAGGGGTTGATCGTCTCCCCTAGCTGATGATCGTAGGCGCCCAACCATACCGTTAACACACGCACACCCATTTATAAAGCCCTCACGCATTTACACGTTTCCCTACTGGAACATCCGTAGTTGCACGCGTTCTGTCTCTGTTCCCTTGTGTGGCGAGAGACAATCCCAAACGAGCGAATCCTTATCAGTGCAATACCAACACGAAGGTATTGAAAGAAAAATGAGCAAGCCTTGTCTGGGTGTGCTTTTTGTTGATACAGCACACATTTTTTACACAACCCGCACACTTCACTGCTTCACTGATAAAGGCACAGTTTAATGCACTTTTGATTAAACACATTTAAATTTCCTCACGATCGGTTTAACAATTCAATCTTCACTACACAGCACACCATAAAAGCACACGAAATCGGCACACGGCATACACAAACTCACCAAACTCTACACTACCCTCTTTTTTTCTTTGGATTAAATTCGGTTACTTTCAAACAACACCCTCACCGGACGGATGGGTTCATTTTGTTTGTACCGCGTCCACGAAAGCGATTGCCGTCCACACCGGACAATGGTTTGCGAATGACTCGTACACACGCGTGCCCGTCTGGGGTAGTCTCTCGCACTAGAGCAGATCACCTGCGCAGTGTTGTGGCGTAAGTAAGGGTGGAGAGATAGGCGAGAGAGAGAGAGTGAGAGAGAGTGTTTGCCTGTGTGGAGAGTTAGATGTTCCACCGTGCTCCAACATGCTGACTCTAGCTTTGGTCAGCATTAGCAAGATGCCGGTTCAGGGGTGCTCAATTGATGCTGAACTTGTGGTTATGAAGGGAATCTAGTTGTAGGGCTTCCACAACTCACACTTAAAGCGGGTGCAAAAGAGGGCGAAACTGATAACTGCTTCCGGTTCGCTAATTGCATTAAATATTGCAATCAAGTGATGTTTCATTGTGTCACAAAAGGGGTAAAAAAAGAAGGAAACATTCAAACATTTAAATGGTTATAAAACGGTGTTTTTACACCCACTAGAACGGTCAAGACTTGTATCTACTTGTTCTCTTCTTCTTCTTTCTTGGCCTAACGACCTCTTAGGTCATGCCTGCCATTTCTGGCTTACTAGACTAATTGATACCGCATAGTTGGTTAGTCAATCCTCACTATGAGGGAACGGCCCAGATGAGACTTGAACCCCGGTCCTGCCGTGTGAAGACCGGCGCCGCTGTCGCATCACCACCGGGCCGCCCCTTGCCACTTGTTCTCCTACTGTTTATTAAACATGAGGCTACTTCATTTTCTCTTTTTCGCCTTTTTAATTTTGGAGTTGTTTAAACTGTATGCCGTTGTAACGGCCTTTGTCACGCAACTACACCCGGAACATGTCACGTTTTGGTGACAAAAATAAATCATAAAGTTACGTTCTTGTGAAGCTTACGGCAGTAACATGCCATCCCACGTATATTTTGCAGCGTGAGAACAATGTATGTGCCGTTCTACGTCTCTCTGTGCCTTATGCGTTTCACCTCTCGGAACGTGTATTTCAGGCATTGTAGTTTAGTGTTGAACGATCAGTTTTAATGCTGGTGCTAGGTTATTTGGGAGGACTTTAGCTTGAGACTTTCTTGCGACTAATTCCTTCGGAGCATTTTGACCTAACTTGATTAGACTTACGTTAAAGACTTACGTCGTCTTCGTGATAGACCTCCTATCTTTATTCCCTCTCGGCATACGGTCTTTGGCCAGAATGATCCCTGGTTTCGAGCATACAATGCATTTAACCGCGTACACCAACTGTTTGACTTCAATTTTCCGTGTTTCGCACTTCCGATCTCTGTTATACAACTCCTCCTAACTACCTAATCTCTGTCCTATCCCATTGGCGTTCCTCCTTCCTTAGTTATTAAGAAATAAAATTGTCAAACCCATAGTGGCAGACATTTAGAATAAACAAATACAAATATAGATACAACAAGTTTCTTTACTATCACCATTTATTACTTGCTAATTTATACTGCAATAATGCTGGGATGTCGGCATCCGAGTGCTATTGATCGATTTGTTATCAATTTAGTTTGATTTTATCGTTTTCATTCCAATGATTGTACAGCACATTGATTAACGTTACTGGGCCTGGCACAATAATCTTGAGAGGTCTCACCCTGTCGATTATGTCTTCCTTGACTTCAGCTACGATCTAGGAACAGTCAGCTACGATCTAGGAAGACAAGATCTGCTTCCACTAGCTCATCGAGTAACCTCTTACCAGTTCCAAAAATCCATTAAACCTTCAAACAAGCAAGTTATTATGAACTTCTTTTGAAGTGTTCTTTGACTACACATTAATAAATTCAATCTTTTTTTTCCATTCTGAACTCTAAAACCTCAACAAATCTCGATATATACGAACCGCCAAATCCCAACGGTTTTATACACCATTTAAATCGTGTGGCTCAATATTTGAGCTACTCCGGTTCAAATCAAGGCGCACAGTGGTAATTTAAGCTTGATTTTTAAATTACGTTGATATCGAAATTCGTTAGTATTTTTTTAATTATAATAAAAATATCAATTTTAATATTTTTCCAAATAAAACAATCTACAAAATATAAACTGCACAAATAAATCCATATTTTTTGTCCATCATCAAACCCTGTGTGCAATGTTTTCATTGCACGGTTGTAAACAACATTTGACATTTGTCCACGTACGTCATTTTTTCTACGGGCATTTTTCTGTTTCGCAAATTGTTTTCATAATAGTTCACAATACAGGTTGCAAATTCAATAAAAGCTCACCCTAAATATGGGAGATAAATCGGGAAATCCATACGATATGGATGGTTCATCCTTTGACGCAGATCGATACCTACAGAAGCTGCTCAAGGTAAGGCTCTTCGCGTCCGCGTTCCATATGCCCTATTCTTACACCTCTGCCTTCCCCATTCCAGGAATGTTCCCTGAAGCAAATTATGGACACCGAGGCAGCAATCGTGCGCCAAACGCAAACACTGCACAGCGACATGCAAACGCTCGTCTACGAAAACTACAACAAGTTCATCTCCGCCACCGATACCATCCGCAAGATGAAAACCGACTTCAAGTCGATGGAAACGGAAATGAATCTGCTGATGGCAAACATGAACTCCATCACCGAGTTTAGTGAACGCATTACGGACACACTGCAGGAAACACGGTCCCAGCTAACGCGTCTCTCCGGTAAGCATCAGCTGCTGAAGAAGCTACAATTTCTATCCTCACTGCCAGCGAAGCTAAAAACGTTAATAGAGGAAGAAAATTACCAACAAGCGGTGCAGGAGTATTCACACGCACAGAAAGTGTTACAACAGTACGGCCAACAGCCTTCCTTCCAGGGCATACAGGAAGATTGTATTAAGATACTGAACGAGCTAAAGGAACGGTTGAAGGGAGAGTTCCGGCAAACGGGCAAATCAGCCCAATCGCTTACAGAAATCGGTGAACTGTTGCTTCAGCTTGGTGAACGACCATCGACCCTCGCGAAAGAAATGCTCGAATGTGCCTCCAAGCGACTGCACGAACAGATTGTTGTGCTGCAAGATCAAACCGATCGCGATATGATCGAGTTTATTGATTTAGGTATCGAAGGCTTCCTTAAAGACCTAACGCTCGTTATCAGCTCCTACAACGACATGTTCCTCACGAAGCATCTCGAGCAGGAAGCGGACGATTTCGAACAATCGGCCCGTGTCGATCTGAACGCGTTCGTAAACCGTAACGTGGACGAGTATCTCGCACTGGTACAAGATCGTGCCGAGCTGGAAATAGGGCACGGTGATTCGCAAATCATTCTGCGCGGACTCGACCGTCTCCATCGGCGCTTGACCGCAATGAGAACGCTGTGCCGTGCGGTGGACATGAGCAAATCGGGCATCGACATTATCGTGAACGCAGCACAGCAACTCTGCCAAACGCATATGCGCTCGCTGAAGGACCATTTTGCGGACAGTCTCAGTTCGGTACGGCTTGCATTGGTTTCGGCCTCCAACAACACCAACACCCCGGCCGGATCATCCGCTTCCACTGCCTCCCAAGCGGGTGGAGTCGGTGGACAGGGCAGTGTGAGTGGTGGCGGTGCTGGTGGTGGCAGCACGACGACACCTGGCTCTTCTGCCGGACTACGGGAGCTTATCTCGAACCTTTACATCTCCACCATCGAGAAGGTGAAGGGATTGATGCAGGATTTGCTCATCTTCCTGCAACCGGAGTGGTCCTTCAATCTGAAAGGCGATCCGAAGGGTGTGCAATGCATCGAAGGAATCCGCGAAAATCTGCTCGTTGCCTTCTTGCGCCACTTCTGCACCACAGTCAACGGGTACGGGAATGTTAATTCGACCGCACCGCCCACCCTACTGCTGGTGCTGTCGAAAGTATGTCTCGAGATGGATCGGGCCGGTGTACACTCGCTTACCTCGCTGGTCGACGAGCTGTACAATCTCGATGCCGAACGCAGCGGTTCGCTCGTGCACGAATCGGAACTCTGCACCGAAATGCGTGATTCCGCCCAGCTTCTGCTCGATTCTTACGTACGCCTGCAAGGACTGCACCTCTCCCAGATGCTACGGAAAAGCGTGGAAACGCGCGACTGGCTCAACTGCCTAGAGCCACGCTCGGTCCGTGCCGTTATGAAGCGTGTCGTGGAGGAAATATCGGCCATCGAAGCGGTGCTCGGTGAGCTGTACGATAGCAGTGTGGCACCGCACGGTGGTGGCGGATCGCGAACGACCGCAAGCAGTGATTCCAGCCGGAAGACACACTTCAGTATTGCCGCCTCGAAACAATCGCAGTTCCGATCGACCTGGTCAACGTACACGCCGCAATCGCAGCTGGACAGTAGCTTCGTGTCGAACATGCAGCGACTGTTTTCGGAAAAGATCGAAATCTTTGCACCGGTCGAGTTTACGAAGGTGTCCATCATTACCGGCATTATCAAGATCTGTCTCAAGACGCTGCTCGAGTGTGTACGGTTGCGCACGTTCAGCCGGTACGGGCTGCAGCAGATACAGGTGGACGCACACTACCTGCAGATGAATCTGTGGCGGTTTGTTAGTGATGAAAAGTAAGTCTCGGTGTAACATTGGACGAGATTGAACTGTCTTTAATCCTTTTTTAATTAATTCCTTTTCAGCTTAATACACGTGCTGCTGGATGAAATCCTTGGATCGGCCGTGTTGCGCTGTCTCGAGCCGATCCTTATGGAACCGAATGCGGTGGAAATTATCTGCGAAAGGAACTAATCTTCGCAACCAACGTTTGTTTTAGCTTTATTCGTAACCAATTCATTCCAACCTATTCAAGTCAGACCGTTGTTGGTTTTTAATTTGGCTGTATGTGTGTAAAATAAAGGAATTATTTAATACCCATTACATGTATGATTGAATCAGTTTATTTGTTTATCAGGCACTACAACCGCTTCGCGGTCTTGGCCTGCTGCAACAATCCTCCATACCGCTCACGGTCTAGCGCCGTCCTCTGCCAATCCATTATCCATCTCAGTTTGGGCCTACCACGCCTCCTTTGTTCATGTCCATGGCCTAAAAGGACTTTACGGACTGGGTCGTCCGGTGCCATTCTCATGACATGACCAGCCCACCGGAGCCTGGCGAGCCTAATTCGCTGCACGATAGTGAGATCACCGTACAGCTCATAGAGCTCGTCATTGTAGCGGCTCCTCCATTGTCCTTCCACACATACGGGGCCAAAAATCCTTCTGAGCATCTTCCTCTCGAACGCGGCTAAGAGGGTTTCGTCAGTTTTGGACATAGTCCATGTCTCAGAGGCGTATGTGAGTACTGGGACTATAAAGGTTTTGTACACTCCCAGCTTCATCCGTCGCGACAGGTATTTTGAGTGAAGGAGTTTCCTCAGACTATAGAATGACCGTTTGGCAGCCCCAGGACCCCAGATAGGTGAAGTTTTGGACGACTTCGAGGGTGCGATCACCTATCTGTACATCACCCCTGCGTAACTCTTCTGTGTTACTGTGTGTATAACTATAACTGTGTGTTAGCAGGGCCGGATTGAATCAGTACGAAGAGTTTGCGATGTTACTGTGAGATCCGTACTCGATAAGCGATCGAAAGAACACCAGCGATCACGTGAAAATGCATAGAAAGCTTTCAAGACTCTTTGCTACCTTAGCCGATTAATCTAAGTCGTTGGTGTATGAGCTTTTCTTTTATAACAGAAGGTTCACAAAGAATTAGGAAAGGGACGCACACCTCGAGTAGACGACGTTGAAGTTTTGATTACAACTAATCGGCCCTGCGACGCACGAAGCAGATTTCTTAAACCGAAAATCTTCTTGCCGTGAACAGTTGTGATCTTCGTATTTACGCACGCACCTTAAATAAAGGCTCTTCCCAAAGCTATGCCTGTAAAGGTGTGCCGTTCTCAATCGTTTGAATATTGTGTAGCGAATTTAACTCGACTTTCATTCCGATTAAGGCCTTCAACAGATTGTACCACAATTGTACATCGTACCACAATCTAGAGTACAAATTGCACAGGAGTGCATTGAGTAGCCAGTGCCTTCCAAACTACTTCGTACGACGCCGCTTGCGTTGTTGCAAGCATTAACATATCCGCTGAAACGACGAAAAGGTAGCGAGGGGAGGTTCAGCACCAGACATACGAAGCCGGCACCGCGAGAAGAGTATGAGGCGCTGGCAACAACAGTGGATAGCTGGAACAGAACAGCAGAGATCGCCTGGATTGAAGACGAAGGAAGGACGATGCAGGAGCAGCCCAGGAAGCAGCAAAGCGTCAACAACATGGGTGCATCGCACGCACGTCCCTGCACGGAGTACTACGCACATCAGCGCATCGGTAGGGTTCGGATCAGGTCGAGGAATGGTTTAGTTGGGTCCCATCGACAGCCTGGTTCGCTTAACGGGCCACATATCTCGATGAATCCCACATAACCCATCTCGGAGGACGTTGTTTGTCGCAACAAGTTTTTCTTGGTGGGTACCTCCAAGCCCTCCAAGGGAACTGATAGATCCACCTGGATAGATGCTTAAATTGAAGTGAAGAGCCCAGTACAAGCGCTAGGAACCTGAAAAGTCTTGCCGCCCAAACGTCTGCTGTCCTATTTTCTCCCGTGTTCTGTTCTCTTCTTTTCGGATGTCACGTAACCATCATAACAAATCATACAAAACACAACGTTGGTCATATTAATTTTGCTGGATTTTCTTATTTCCACATTTTCTTATTCGCTTTATATAATACAAATGTATGTACAACACAATCACATTAATCTTTAATTTGTTGTTTAATTTGTTGTTTTACTTTGCATCATCTTCTTTCCCGTTTCTTGTTTCTTCCTGCCGCCAATTTTTGTTTTCACATCTTTTCTCGTTTGTTGTTTTGTTTTTGAACCGTGTTCAGCCCCGTGTTCTTGCAATTTGTTTGTATTGTACATTCCCACATGATCGCCCTCTATAAAAGGCCACACAACACAAAACTGCTACTGCTAGTACTAGTACTATTCACCGATGTACTGCTCACGGCGTGACACACCACACTTCCCCTTGTGCCCACAGCATGCTTCCTATGTATATATCGACAAAAAGCCTTCCTCCGTGTCTCTCTTTCCCCCGTTCTCTCGCTCGCTCGCTGTTTAATAGCGTTGTTTTGTAGTGTTTCTAGAGCTTGTACTCCACATATCATCCCAACGTTTTCCCTTTATCATGGTCACATTATGCGTGGCGCAACGTGGAGTTGGTTTAACAAATCCTGCCTTTTTTTAAAAAACAAACCACACTACCAGAAACCACCACCATCCACGCACAGCACACACACACTTAGTGCGCGGCTGGATCGTATTTGTATGTAATTCACAACTCTTCCTTCATTCATGGTTCACCCATTTTTTGTTGCTTCTTATCGTTTGTTTCTGTGTTGATGGATGGTGTGGTATGCCTGTGTCGCGCCGGTTTGAGTATATCATATATTTACGATGTTTATGCATGTGTTTTCTTCGTTTTGTTTTGTTTCTACACTACACTATCCACATATTTGTCAACTTCCACTTGATTAACTATTGGTTGTGTTGCGGTGTGTTTTGTTTGTTGTTTTAGAATGTTTCGTCTTCTCTTTCTGTTTTGCTCACCTCATGCCGGTAGTGTATGATCCTTTCTCATGTTTGTGTGGATGTGTGTTGGGAGGAAAGTTTTAGTATATGTTCCGCGTTTGTGCGGTCTCATTTGGCGCATCCGGAAGGAATTGGTTTACGTTACGTTTCTATGTTGCCTGGTATTTCTTGTTTTCCTCTTCTACTTCCATCTAACTTATCACAACAATCATTCGATAGCCGTACACACAGCTCGCCTTTACGCAAACAAGAGCATGTGAATGTGACTGTGCATGCAACAGTCTAGTCCAGGAGTTTAAGGGTAGGTTAGTAGTTGCTTTTCAATCTCTGTCCTCTAACAAATCACATTCTTCCAGAGGCCACCTATCACCTACGAGTAGAGCACTATCATATACTACTCCAAAGATTGAGAGCATTTTTTCGAAACGAAGTAGGCCACGAAAGTCACTTACCAAAAAACTGTCATTTGCAAGCGTTTCAGTTACCAAGGAAACAACACACAAAAGGAAGGTTTTCCCATCCCAACTTTCCACAAAAAAAACTAATTATTTAGCTCTTCCAATTTTCCAGACTTCAACCATATAGCCTATGTATGTGAGGAAGAGGACATACTGGTGCATTATTTATATGCCTTTTTAACGATTAAATTCGACAGATCCACTTTCGACAATATGTGTGTGTGTGTGGTTTTTTTGTAGGTGCATTTGTGAGTATCTGTGATTGTTAAGAGTTTAGGTTACGAGCTCTTAATCCCTTTTACAAAACTTCCCTCCCCAAACCCGCACTACCCGTTAGAACGCCTCTTCTCTCTTCTTCCTTCCCGTCGCATCCGTGTGCATCACAATCAATTGCAATTTGTTTGTAAGTGTTTGTGTGTCTGTCTGTACTTTAAAGTTTTTAATCACAAAAAGTGTGGAACAGTCAACAATTTTGAATGACTTCCACACTGTGGATGATTGATAATGGCAAATAATCATCCTACGCACCTGCTCCCGCCTTTTCCTGCTGCCAATGTAAAGCCAGGCAAGAGAGAAACGATATTTTAAAAACAAAATCGAAAAACAAAACATGACAACTAATCTTATGGTGCGCGATCACATCAAAGCAGGCACCACGCACCCTACTACCCAATAAACACAGTGTAATACCTCACGAGTAAGCCTTGGAATAGAGTCGCCCTATCTGCCTACCGAATCAAATCATATTATCAACTCTTTGCTGTGTTGTTTTGTGTTCCTGTTTGTTTGTTTGTTTTGTGGGTATAGGTTGTGTGTTTTTTTGTTTATACTTTTCCGTAACATAATTCTTGGCGTACATTGCCTAGCGCTAACTATTTTCGTGCTTACACTAGAACTATCATGTGTTTTAGCTGTTTTTTTTCCATAAATGTTCTGCCATCTTGTACCTGTTCCCGCACACCATCATTATTACCGTCATCCTCCTCCACATGTTCATCCGCACCGAGAAACTTATACATTAATACAACTTAGATTACGAGTAATGTGGGTTTGTTTGTTTGTTGTATGTGTGCCTGTGTGTGTATTTTTTTTTTGTTTGTTTGTATTGTTGCTTACTATGATAAGCACCTTCCGCAAACACCGTCTAACGGCAAAACAAGTACGGAAAATGGTGCGCATATTAGCGAAACTTACGTACGAAACTGAGAACCAACAAATGCGCATTTATAGAGGTATTTGACAAAACAGGGATAAACTAAGGAAAATAGTTTTCCCACAATCTCTCACTCTCACCCATTCATTCCCCGTACGTCACCGTCATCGGCCTTCACATCATTCGCACACTATAAAATAGGTTATCCACTAAAAAAAATCCGATATATATCCCTCTCACTACCTAACCACTAAAAACACATCTTGGACGCATATCTACGATGGGCACCCCCACCCAGTACACTTGGCTCATCTCGCTGGTTCGCAAAACAACCGCGCGTTCTTTACCTTCTTTGTTTGTTACACATATCTGTGAGTGTGTGTGTGTTTTATCTCGTTCTATTTTTTGCACGGTAATTTCTTCCTTCATTTTGTTCTATTTTGTTTTTTTTTTGTGGATTTCATTTCTTTCTTGAGTGAGAAAATGGATTTTATACGATGTTTTTTTTTGTTTTCTTCACATTTCTAACTATTGTGCCGTTTTTTTTCTTTTGCTTCACACAAACACACATTCCTATAGCCTTTGGTTTGCTGCGCGTACCACAAACATTCGTATTCCTGTTCACTAATCACTGAGAGAGTAAAGGTGCATTCTGTCCACTATGCACACTGGGGATGTTTTTACTTCTTTTCACTTCTAGTTTACTTTGTTTTCGTTTTTCCGCTTTTTCATCACATGCATGTTTGTTTTTGTAACTCTGCCCTATTAAGATCACCACGTTCGCTTTTGTTTTCTGTTGTTCTGCTTCTTGCTTTGTTTGTTATTGTTATTTTCATGTTTTATTTGTTACTGCTGTATATAGCTACGTTTACTTGTAATTAGTATTATTATTATTATTACTTCGTTATCATATTATCATTATTATTATTAATGTTAATATTATTAATAGTAAATTTGTACATGTTTCACATGCTACGCTTTCACATTGACCGATTGGATTTTGTTATTAGTTATAAGAGTTTTTTCTTCTTGCTCTTTCTATCTTTCCTCCCTCTACTTATGCACATGCCTCAGAGGGTGTGTTTTTGTAGGTTTAGTGTTCCTCCTCTTGTTCTTTGCAAAGTTTTTCTTTCGCTCTTTCTCTTTTTCTGTTTTTAGTGTTGCTTCAATCACACATTTGCACTGCCCGCGAGAAACTTTAAAACTTTGCCCGTTCTTCTGGGAGTTTTGTTTGGCTGCCTTTTTTTAACGCTCTATTTTGTCCTGTAAGCACAAAGAAGGAGAGGGTTTGTGTGTGTGTGTGCAATGGCGGTGGTGCACTACAAAGGAGAAGTAAAAGTGTGCAGCATAAGCGCGCTAGTAGTATTCGTTTTATCCTGCGCTTACTAACTGTTGTAACGCTTACGCTAACGTCTGTAACTGTATGTATTGTTTGTACGTTTTACATTGTTCGCTTAGAAAACAGATAAGCCACGGATAAGTCTACCGGAGGAAAAAACGTACACACTCACACACACCCAGACAGAGATGATACACACACACACACACAGGAGAGGCTCGATGATAGATTCTTCTCGTGCACGAATGTGAAATGTGACTTTTGTATCAATTTTCGTACCGTGCAAAACAGGTTGACTCATTTCGCAACGTTTTTTGTTTGTTGTTCTCTATAAACTCCTTCTAAAACGGACTACTTATCCGATGAGTGTGTGTGTGTGTGTGTTCGATAATGAAACGTTTATTTTTTTGCGTTTGATGATTGATCTTTTTCCACTTTCTAACGACTAGACGAACGCACACATCATGCGCACATTTTATCTCGTATATACGGCCTTTGTATATCCGGGGGGGCTTTTTGGTTTCCGTCACCCAAAAAGCGACACTTGTAACAATCTCACGATCTATCTCACCGACACGCGAATATTTGTGTTTGATTAGTTTAGGGGTTCCTATTTTCGCCGAGCGGGTTTTGTACCTTTTTTGAACAAGCTGTGACAAGCAGACACGCGGTGCACGCACAGTTCGAGCTCCTCACGAAAAACTCACATCGAACGAACAACAAAACGGGTTGTGTGTGTGTGTGTGTGTCGGTTTTGCTTGCTTGTTTATACTACTTGTTTGTATGCGGTGTGTTAATAATGTTAAGAGTGTGATTCTACAAACGTTATCTTTTTATGCTCTGTTTTCCTCTATTTGCTGCATTTGCGCGCTTTGCTGTGCTGCTACTAATGCGTTTCGCTCGCTCTACTCTCGCGGTAGGATTAATTATTATGCGTGTGTGCGGGTTTCGTTTGTTTAATGCATTTAATTACTTCCCAATTTGTTTGTCAACCTACACAACACACATACACAGACATGCACAACAATGTTTGTAATGAATATATATATATATGGTATGTAAGTTTGTTATTTTTTGTTTGCACACTTTTTAAAGGTTTCTGCCAATGGGAGCTTTAAATGTAGCAGCGCTATCGCACAACAATCAGAAACCATGAAAGAAACTAAAGCTGATAGTTATTTGTCGATCGTACGTGTGTGTTCTGATTGGTGTTATCGATCGATCGCATTTATAATGCGCTTGTAAGCAATCGCTTCTTAAAATTGCAAACCGTGGAAGGTAAATGATCAAAACCGGAAACATATATTTTTCTCCCTCCCTATTTGAAGGTTTTCACTCATAATCTGTGCTAGGAAAAACGATTATATTAGAATGTCTACCCTTTCGTTTATGTGTACGTCGTTTATCTCTCTTTTTTTTTCTTCGCTTGTTATTGTTGTGTTTAAGGGTGAAGAAAAACTGGGGCTTACAACGATAAATTGGTTTTTTTGATTTTATGTACCTCGCTCCTACAAAACAACATTCCTCCCCCCCTCCCTCCACTGGATGTTCCTAGTCACACTAGGCTGTTGTCACATACACATATAACTTAATTCGATTGTTTGCATCTTGCGCTGCAAATTATTTGTTTCTTTTGTGTTTTTTTATCTTTACTTTGTATTGTTTTGTATTGGTCTGTCTCATTGTAACGGGTTTTTTTGTTGCTTTTTGTTTCACAAAATTGTTCTCGTCCTTCTCCATCGGCGCTCACTAACTAGTAGTGCACAGTATTAGGATGTTATTCACTGTACTTCTACTACAACACCCCCCTGTCGTTATATGTATATATCTATCTATATACACATACATGCAGCATGTACAGCAGCATCATCGTGTGGCACACGCACACACACACACGTATATTTGTATATATAATTTATTTCATTTGTTTCTTTTTTGTGTTTTTGTTTCTTCAGAAAGAACGGCCAGGATTTGTGTGTATATATATATATATAATATATATCTATGTATATATATCTATCTTTAATGAACGCTTACATGATAGTTTAACACAGTTACGCAATATTTGTTTTGATTCCTAAACATTCAGAGACAAACCTCTAAAACATCCGCGATCATTCGTTTCACACACACACACACGCGCTCTCACAAACATTCATACACTTTACACATATTCCACAGATTTTTATGTTGTTTTGCCAGAGACTCGGTTCTCCGGTCCGTGAGCAGCCGCTGTAAATTATTTGGCCGCGTTTTGTGTGTGTGTGTGTGTGTTTAAACCCACTCGTTCACACGCACACATTCTACTTCACCACACCACCTCGCTACTGCAGATCTGTCTTCCGGTTCCCGTGTGTTGCTGCAGAAACAGAACAAAACTAAACACAACCATCATCATCCGCACCCTCTCTCTCTCTCTCTTGTAGTGTGTGTGTGAGGGGAGGTTTTGTGTGCTTTCTTTTCTAAAACTTTTGAACAACGATCAAAATGCACAAAAGAAAACATAAAATATGTACCGCGCTGTTCCCCCCCTCCCCGTATATCCCTGTCCCGTGCCATCGTGGCCGTGCGAGCGAGATTGATCGGTTACTAAAACAAAAAACCTAAGGTTAATATAATGATCTTAATTGATACCACAAATACAAAACGTACGAGCCACGCGTAAACTGCAAACCATCGATGTATTAGAGTATGCGCCGGAGGCGTATGTGTTTTTTGAGTTCTGTTCACACACGCACAAAACAACAATGCATAATTTCTTCTCCTTGCAATAACGCGACTGGCTCGTTTTATCACCCCAACGCTTTTCTCTCTCTCTCTCTCTCTCTCTCACGATCTCTCGATCTCTCTCGAGCTACTAAAACACACACTGAGCTTGCGTTCTATCGCATCGTTTTATCACCCATGTGTGTCTGTGTGTTTATGTCTATCGGGCCATACATAGTTTACTGGGTTTCTGTGGTTTTTGTTTCTTTGCTGTGTGTCTGCCTTTTGTTCTGCTCAACTAACTCATGGAGTTTATAACTGCTATTCACGATTCACGTAAAAAAGACCAACAAACCAACCCTCCGCTCTCATATACTTGCTTTATTCTCACTTCGCTTTCAGTTTTGCTTGGTACGAACGGAGGAAGAATTGCTGCTAAAATATCATATTTTTTTTGCCCGTCACAGGCTAACACACGGAATAAAACTTTCGCTTCCGGTACAGGTCGTTGTTGGTTTCAAGTAAACCCTTAAGCATCTTTTTTGAAGGTTACCATATTTAATCCGATTCTTATTCAATGATCCTTTTAAGCATTAACACAACTCCGTAAAAGCAAAATACCCCTCTCAAAATGCAGAATGACGTGTATGTGTGTGTGTCTGTGTAAGAACTTCATAATTTTCCAAAGTGTTCAACACATTCACGTTATAAAACGTGAATAGGATGTAGAAATAGCGCTACAAATCCTACCAAAATTTACCAAGCTTTTAGAGAAACGATACCTTCGTAGATTTGTGAATGTTTTCACAAACAAAACAGGGTTGAACGAAAACAACTAATAATTTTACTTTCCTTTTTCAACCACTATTACAAAACAAAAGCTCCCTCTCTCTCTCTCTCTTCAAGTGGAGCATCACTTTCTGTCGCAGCCTAAACCTAAGGAAAAATAACAATAATCACTTAAACACAGTTTAAGTATCAATTTGTGTTGCCACTCGGGGTTTGCTTTTGTCAAAATGGAATTGTGCTGTGTTGTTTACGAATAGTTTAAAATGAATTTTATACTCTCTTTAATCTCAAATTTATCTGCAGCCACTTAATCATACATATTCGTACCAAACCGAAGAACAGAGGGCAGCACGCGTGTGTATTGTAAGTAGTATTTGTGACAAAATTATAAAAAAAACACATATATGTATAAAAGCTACCAACAAAAAGCTCACAAAACACTTTACACACACACACACACACCACCGAACGTATCGCCTCTGTTCTTCTTCTTCGATCACACATACATACATGCATACAGACGTACATATATATCGAAATCGAAACAAAGAAAAAAAGAAATATTTAAAAGTGAACCATAAAACAATTACCTGACTAACACTCCTCTCTTCGGCGTGGTGTTCGCGAACCTTCTTCTTATTGCAGTTGCCTTACATACTTGTGGGTGTGTGTGTGTATGTCTGTTTTACTAACTGAATAGTACCCGAGAGAAAACAAAGAACCAAAAAACAATGATCTTCATCTGCAGCAGCTCCGCCTTCAGTTGGTTTGTGTCTTGGCTGTGTTTTAAGCAGCAAATGAAGTCATCCCAGACCATGCCTGTCCCTGCGTTTGTTGCGGCCGGGAGGACGAAGACGACGACGACATCGAGGAGGAACCACCTGTTTGTCCATTGCCTCCGCCACTACCTCCACCGCTGTTGCCACCACTTCCTCCACTGCTACCACCACCACCGCTCGTTGTCGGTAGGTTCGGTGCGAACGCCGGATACTTAAGCGTTGTCGCCAACAAATCATTGTGCTCCTCGAGCGAGTTGGTCGCGTAATGCACCACAAGCGATTTCAGCGAATCGTAGATAAAGTACGGTTCCGCAAACCCGTACCCACGCTCCGTCTGGTGGATGATGCAGTGGTTCACCCGTCCGTCGCACGCAATCGACAGCGCATAGTGGCCGGCATTGCGCGCCCGTATCAGGAACGTGCCGGTCGGTTTGTTGGCCAACTTTTTCTCCGCATCCTGGCGGGTGTACCGTTCCCGCAGCCAGGTCGTTTCGTCCAGGTGCGGTAAATCCTGCGTCGAGTCCGGATTCGTCGCCGACAGGTACCCATCCTTGAGGATCTGCTTGATCTGGGCGTCCGTGATCGCTTGCCGTTTCAGCGCCTCCAGATACTGGTCCTTCTGCTTGCTAAGGTTCAAAATTTCCGGCTTCAGCTTCATCGCCTCGCGCTGCAACTCCCGCATCCGTTCCCGTTCCCGCTCCATATCCTCGTCCAGATTCTTTTTGCATTTGCGCAACTCTTCCAACCGGCTCTCGATCAGCGAACGGTTCTGGGCCAGGCTACGCTTTTCGTGCGGTTGCGCCTCCGTCTCGTACCGTGCCTGTGTTTGTAGCTGATCGTTAAACAGTTTGTCCGCCTCGATAAACGCTTCCTGCGCCTGCTTGCGCAGCTCGACGTGCGACTGTGTCTGGTTGAACGCTTCCAGCGTCGATTCGCGCATGTTCTGCAGATCGGTTAGCTTCTGTACCGTTTCGTAAAAGTTTTGCGCCAGCTGATGGATGTCGCTTGCCGTCGGGTAAAGGCTTTCGTCCTCGAACCGCGATATCGGATACAGCAAACTAATGTCCAGTATCGTGTTGTACTCCTTGAGCGTGGTCGTGCGGAACTCGTTTATCATGCCGACCAAACTTTCGAACGTACAGTCCTGCGTGAACCCGTACTTGCCGTTTTTGTGGTAAATCTTGATCGGACGATCCGTACCGTCCTTCTTCAGCACGAGCGTATACTCGCCCGCATCGTTGATCGCGTCACGCACCAGAAACGAACCGTCCTGCGCATCCATCATCTTTTCCTTTGCGACATCGCGCGATATCTTACCCCAGTACCATTCCGCATCGCGCAGCTCTTGCGGTGTGTCCGGATCGGTATTAAGTGGGGCACCGCCGGCCAACAGCATCCCTCCTCCCCCTCCTGGCGGCTGTGCTGCGATTCGGTTGTAATCGGTTTCGATTATCGGTGCGCCCACCGACGATCCGCCGTCCGGTGATGCTATGATGGATTTTTTCGCCATTCCGGCACCGGTCGTACCACTGCCGGGGCCTCCCGTCCGGGATGTCTTTCTCGGTGGAACGGCTGGTATGGACAGGAACTCGGGCAACGCTTCGTTCCAGTCCAGTTTGTACATAAGAATTTCCAATACCCGCAAATGATTCTTTATGTTGCTCACGAAAAGCCTGTCCGGAGAGAGAGATAGAGCATAGTGTGAGAGAGATACGCAAAATCACAAACATTGTAACTGAAATATCGTATTGTGCTACACTACTTACACAATCCTCTCCCACGCCGGGCGCATCAATATATGGCACCAGTTTTGCAACAGCATCGTCGGCTGTTGTTTGTTTCCGCGCATAAACTGCAACCGACAAATGCGGATCAGATGCCGCATGAAGTAGTGCAACGTTTTGTTGTGATGTGGTGCCATGTCCTGTATGATCGCCTTCATCCGCTCAACCGCCTGCTGGTCATCGAGCACTAATAAGGTAGAAAAAGGTAATAGTACACGATTACTAGTGACGCCCATATCCTTCATAGTGAGCTGGTAAACTTCCACGCAAATGCACACTTACTCGAAGCATCGATAAACGACTGGTACAGTGTAACCGGTATGAGCGGATCGGGCAGCTCGTGGAAAAACTTTTTCAGCACCGTCGCCACACACTCGGGCGTGTAGCCGTTCAGATCGATGTTGAGCAGATTCTCGTTCAGTGCGTCCCGCAGCTTGTTCACCTCATCGTACCGTACCGGCGTGGTACGGTACACCACATACAGATCGAGCCCCTTGTCCATTACGGCTTTCTTTTCAAGGCTGGTACAAAGATCGGCCACAATTTGGGGAGCAGCCTGCTGCTGAACGTCAAACAGCAAGCAGAGACTTTTGCCGAATATGTGCTGATGTTCCTGGCGATACGCGCCACCAAGAATGTAGCCCCCGGTCGACGAGGAAGTCAACTGTTGGGACTGTTGTTGTTGCTGCTGCTGCTGCTGTGTGCCACTACGATCGGAAGCAGTGCATGGCCTTAGGCCCATTACCGAGCACTGCCGGTGCACGACCAAACGGCACTGGGTGCAGAACAGTCCCTGGTGGACCAGTCCCAGCAGGTAATTCTTGCACATATCACATTTTTGCTGTTTCGAAAATGAACCATTCATCAGCTTATGTCCGTTGTAGTGCTGATCGAGCCCGGCGGACGCGGCCGAAAGGTTCACCGTGGTGCCGCCCGCAGGAGGGAGTATCGGCAGTTCTGCCGCTGCAGTCATGTCTGCACTCGTCAGAAGTTGTCTGATCGTCGTCAGGATAGTATGCTGATGGAAATCATTCTTAATACCCATTTGCTGTAGCAAAAAAAAACAACGGAAACAAACGAAGGAAATGTTTAATGAAAAACCATTATTTTTTTTATAAATCAAATTGAATCCACTTACTTCAAGCTTATCACGATCCAAATTCGGTAAATCACAGCCTTTTATAGCTTTCGTTTTGAATACCTCCACATGGTCATACATATTAACAGCGGTCATCCATTCCAGCACATTTTCCGTTGTCCATTCGTTAATTGACTGAAAGAGAGAGAGAGAGAAAGCATTGTTATGTTCCTGCCGCGAAACATCGCCTTAAATTGCTTACCTTTTCCGTTCTGAAAGTGCTCGGTATGTTCTGGTACATGTCCGAATTTCTTTGGCACGGCCTGTACAAGGCCATCGGTAGACAATTGACGTGGAAACACGCTGAACAGTCTATTCACAGCAGGGATAGATACAATTCAAAAACTCGTAAGTATCACACCGTTTGGCATACAAATAATATTAACGCTATACTTACTTCTACACTGTCCACCTTGCCTTCCAAGCCCCCAGATGTAGTCTTGGCCTAAAACATTCCATATGCATGACATCAGGAGAACATCACGAGCCGCCGCCACGAAACGGATAGAGGTCAGGACCAGGATGGACACGCACGCACAGTGGGGAAAGGAAATGTCGACGTTTTTTTCATACAAAAAGGATGCCGCGTAGAGGTAAGAACAGTGAAGTACAAGAAGGGAACAAAGAATTGGAAAGACACGGTGATAATGAAGAAAGTGAGCAAAGGATTGGTATTTGAGGATTAAGATAAAGTACAATGGGGAAGGAAAGAGAGAAAAAGCGAGAGAGAGAGAGAACGAGAAGAAAAAGGAAGAGAATAAAGAAAAGGAAAACAAACAAACAAACAAACAATAGAGTTAGTTCAATCTTGTTTTCTTCTCTTCTAGCGTCTCCATCTTGCACTAACATAGGTATGCACTTTAACAAACCCAACTACATACAGAGAGTACGCGTTTTGTTTTCTCGGTTTTTGAGCCGTGTACACAATAGATTTGATTAATAAAAACAAACAAAAGTTACACAAAACTTAATCAACGCAACAAGTCTTAAAATTAACTTCCGTTTCCGAAGTAAAAGTTAGCAGACAGTCCAAAAGAAGCAAACAAGGTGTTTAATGTTTTAGTGTGTTTGTGTGTTCATTCAGAGCACATTCTTCCTAGAGGAGACTACGGTTACCAAACAGTAAGTCATCCTCGGCGCATTCATTCATTGACGTTCATTCGTTCATTCATTCTATTAACAACTCATGTTTGTTGTTACGTTGATTTGTTTGGTTGGTTTAGTTTGGTTGCTAAAAACATTCCTTTTCTATTTGGCTTACTTAATGCTGTGTTTGTTTTCTCTTCGATATACTTACAAAACAAACATATAATGGGTGTTACAAAATAAACAAACTCGGGCGCGTGAGCTCTGTTACCGGTTCTACTAGCCATTTCATCTTTTAGTGCTACTCGAGAAACAGTCACGAAAGTTAGGGTAAGAAGTAGTATGTGTTTTTGGGGGGGGTTTTTTTTAGGCAATGTGAAACAATTTGTACACATCGAAACACAGGAGGAGATTCGTTAATGTCGGACAAGGCATAAATTAAACGAAAACAAAAACAAAAAACAAAAAAGGAAAAAAAAACAGAAAAATAATATAACAATCAAATGAATTACAGGAAAGCGGCAATAAGGTAATGGTGGGTGTGGTATTTTGTTGAGAGAAAAGAGAAGAAAAGAAAGAGAAGAAAGAGAGATAGAAAAGAGAGAGAGAGAGAAAGAGAGAGAGAGAGTGAGATAAAAAGAGAAAAAGTATAAATCAACTTTGTATCGAGAAAGCGTCGCTCGTATAGTATAAGTACG
The DNA here is from genome assembly GCA_002091835.1 of Anopheles maculatus. NCBI lineage: Eukaryota > Metazoa > Arthropoda > Insecta > Diptera > Culicidae > Anopheles > Anopheles maculatus. Next base: position 54,346 of record KZ061587.1, on the reverse strand, counting down.
TTGGGATAAATTCCATTCTTACAACAATCGCTTATTCACACACGCTCACACTAAAGAGGAAGGAAACATATTACTTCGACTAAAGCAATTGACAACGATACTTTAAAGAGTATTATGTGTTCACGACATATAAAGCAACGCATTATGGCAATTGTATTTTAATTCTCCCGTGAAGTATTAACCCCGAAAAATTGTATTTTAAAGATTGTCATTATAGATTATCCTTTTCCATTCACATTAAATCATGTCCCGGACACGCGTTGAAAATACTTTCGCTTGTAATTGCGAATGGAAAATGTAACATTTTTTATGGCAAATTATTCTCCACATACGGCATATCTAACTTGATCTAACTTTCTTTACTGCAACATCCATACAAGCTACGGGATAATGTACGAATACTAAATACTAAATAGCCATACCATCAGTGTTGGTAAGTTGCTTTTGAAAATAAGGAATTCTAGCATTCAGTAAAAGCAGCAATGCACTCTTCGAAGTCAAATTTAAATAATGCATATATGTTACTTTCAAAACCGAAAATATCCTTTTAAAAAACGTCTCCACTTTCATCGATCACAGGCAAACAAGACATTTTCTCTCTCTCTCCTTCTTCCTTCTTTTGCAGTGAGGAAGGATTATTAATAATGATAAACGAAGGTGGTGCTATTTTTTTTTTTATTTGCTGAGGAGTAGTGGTGGTGGTATAGTAGCGCAGGATTAAATTTTAAAAAAAATAACTAGCATATTTTTTATAGAAATTTAAACAAACGAAACGTAGAATTGGCAGACGACAAGAGATAAAACAAACAATTTTGTACGATTCTCCAAACGAATATGTTCCTAAATTCACAGACTTTTCCACAACAACGAAACAAAACAAGGCGCCAAACCAGTACCGTAAAAAGGTATGCTAAACGAGTTCAATCCATTCTAGTATTTCAATCGTTATGCAAGTGGCTCGTATAATTTACTTTAAAACCTACATAATTCGCTCAACGGTCGGAAAGTGCTAATTCACGTTTCTTGTGTCAAATTTTCATATTAGTTAATTACAAAATGAATCACCATGCTGCAACAGAAGCCGTACTTGACGTCGCCTAATAGAGTATGCATCCTAATTGACCGTATGTAGAATTGCACAATTTGCAACATTTTCAAAGCAGTGTGAGAAAAAAGATTTTTTACGCATCTTCTTACATTTAAATCAATGTTTAAAAATAAAAAACCAACAACAAAAAAAAAACTTTCTTTGGACCACACATTCGGGCAAACATTCAGGACACTTTCGGCTATTTTCCAGGTTATAAAGCTCACGCGTTTCCGAGCACCGTAAGTGTAACTCTATCTTCGGGATGAACTAGCAATGTTCGAGCCATTTGTGGACGCTGTTCAAGATGAAGTAGAACATTCTCAGCATATAACTTACACTTTTTTTTGGGTTTTTTAGACAACCAGGATTTTTTCGAAATGTTTCCGATTCTATTTCATCCTGAAAGATGTTCAGAAACCTAAACTGAACTTAAAATGTTACACTTCATATTGAGGAGAATCCAGAAAAGATTCAAATATTGCTAGTTCATGTCAAATACCTTGTTAGGCAACAGAGCACGATTAAACTCAACAAACACATTTATTGCACGAATAGAGCGCGCTACTGTGCTGTGTTGGCTTTTAATAATTATTAGATGAGGATGTTTGTGTGCAGAAGATTATTGGATGAAATTATGATAACGACAATGCAGATCATGATGTGTTTAAATGTAATATGAATCGTTGTGAATGTGTAACACTGATATATTATTACTTTTTCCACTTATTCATTATTTATCTGTTAAAATTGAATGAAAGTTCTTCAATGCAAAATCGTGACAAATGTCAACGCCAGGATGACACTGACAAAAGTAAAAAAAAACAACGTACATAAAATACTTTTTCTTGTAAAAGTACCTATAAACTAGGTAGCAAAAACATCTTTCCAAACAAGCTAAACATAGTACAACAAGAGTAAAGCGGTATCGGTTTGTTTCCCATTTCCATTAGTTTGCGCGGGCGCGGGTGAGAGCTTCCTTGCGTGTAAGCTTACCTGGATCTTTTAGCACCGTCGCCGGCGTAACACACTTCACATAGAGCTCTTCCGCATTGGCCGTTGTGGTCGTATCGGTGGTACCCTGAGTAGTAGTAGTGTTACCACTGCCGCCAAGCCGCATTCCACCAAAGGCGTCAGAGATCGTGGTCTGTTGTGATTGCGACTGCTGGTGCTGCTGCTGCTGTTGCTGCAGACCACCGGCAACGCAGGCGCAACCGATGGATACGCAGGCGCCGGTACTCAGGTACTGCCGTGCTGCTCCCGAGCTATACACAACCGGGTCGATGTTTTCAAGCGGCGAGAGTTTGCTCACTAAAACAAGAATACATAAAGGAACACAGGTTAATCATTTTACCACTACAAGCTGGTTCATCTCTCATTTTAAGTATGCATTTTAAAAACAAGTGTGTTAACTGCTCCAACAATTCAATAAGAAAAATCTTTTAAAAAAACATGCTTTTTCATGCATGCGTTACTAGAAAAATCGTCTACTTACACTGGACGTAGCCCGTCTGCTTGGTGCGAACATTAGTGGCCTTGTACCAGGCGACACGCGGGCCACCCTCACCTTCGGCCACGGTGCTAGTCGGCGGTTTGGTCACCGTCGGTAACCACACATGTACGGGGTCATCCTTCTCGAAGGCTAATTCATCCACCAGCGTCAGCGGAGCATTATTATCCTCTAGTGCAATGTACGCACCAAAGCCTTGCTGCTGCTGCTGCTGTTGCTGCGACTGCTGCTGGGTTTCCTTCTGTTGCTGCTGTTCCCCCTGCGATTGGGTCTGTGCTTCCTCCATTACTATACACTGCTAGTAGCGACGAGGTTGCCCGACACACACGCACTTCACCGTTTCCTTACGACGCTACGATGATGATGCGTGCAGCACCGGCACCGTTCGCGAACCTTTCATACGCGATGAAACACCGCTCGTAAGCGAAACACGAAACGTCGGGTTTAGTGTGCGTGAAGAAATACAGCAGGAAATGTTGATGCCTTTTGCTTCCTTTCTTCCTTTCTTCCGTTCTTCCGTTCTTGCTTAGTGCAACCGGAAACGGACGACTCAGTTCATATGACAGGAATGGGTTGTATATCCTCTCTATCTCTCTCTTTATCTCTCTCTATTATTTGTGGTTTCCTCTTACTTTGTAGTTTCCTGCGAGGATTCTATCCTCCCCCTCGTTTAACGTATGGCGATGTGGATATATCTCTTGCATGCGTGTTTCACGTTACAAACTAATCACACCTGTCTACGACAAAGTGCTTGTTGTACTACGGGTTAATATTATGCTGTTTTATATTATAATATTTGTTGCTTTACACACTGCTCTGCTCTCCCCGACGGACGTATCGTTTGTAGGGTTAAATTCTGCTGCCCTTTTACCATAAACCATACACGCGCACTGATTACTGCGCCAAATTCGTTGTACATGCGCGCAAACGCCAGCAGCCGATACCTGCCTGCTGTGTCCACAAACACCGTTGACTGATTTCTAATTGATTGATTCAGCCCTCTTGGCTGCGCACACCGGGTGGTTGTGCTCGGGAACGTCGAGCAAAGGGTGTGTGTGTTTTGTTTAAAATATAAAACTACAAATGTAAATCTGTATATAAATCCAGTTCGCTTAGTAGAGGGGTACCGATACCCGGAAAAAGGACGTCACGGGGGTGATGATGCAAAGGGCGTCGTGAAAGAGGGAGAGTATATTCGGCAAACGAAGCGTTCTTGTTTCTTTAGTCGTCGGCGATCTTCCTTCACACGAGCGACGGTGATCCTTTTTTGCTCCTTCTTCCGCTTCTGCACTGATTGATTGACTGTGTGTACGGTTGTGGTTGTTGATTGTAATCTGCCTTATAGTGCCTTATAGCGGGTCCTGTCGCCACCTTTCCTTAAGCGTTGCTCCTTTCTGTTTCAATTTGTACGTGGGGCGCGCGCGCGCGCGTTAAACTAACTTTTGTGCACGGTCTAGAGTTCTTCAGTTTCTATTGGTTTTTGCAGCACGCCCATATGGAAGAGTCGTCAGGGTTGATGATGTCGATGGCCAGTATATCAATCGTACGTTCGATTGACTGGAAGGTGGGGATTTTGGGCGACCGGGAAGAAGGAGCGCTTGTTGGTGCGCTGTTGTGCTGGTTTATTTTCCCGTTTCCTCTTCTCTACTGGCGCGACTCGTCGGCTTGGTAGTAGTAGCGTTGCGTTTCGCAATGAGATAAGGCACACATAGTTGTTCACGAGGAAAGCTTACACTTTCGCTTCTTGCGATGCATCATCGTCGTGGATGGCCGTTGCCGTGGGATAGGTAGTGACCGTCGCCTCGTAGAAGCTACTGCTGCGAAGGATGATGGCACTACCGGCGTCACACGTTGGGAACAACCGTTTACCTACGATCACGGTGACAAGGTTGTTGTCGTGGTGTACTGGTTGCTGCTCACAACCCAAACGATGCATGTCTGGAAGAAGAAGAATTAAAAGGCAGAATTTAGTATCAGTTTAGTAAGACTTCAATTATGAGACATTGCCTTCAAAATAAGGTAAATTACATAGTTTTGCTTTCCAGAGAAAATAATACTCGCTAACAATCAGCTTGTTTCATAGCTCCGTGCAACTGTAAACAGTGTTTTGCTTATCCATTTTTCTTTTTTTCCATTCTTTAGCCATAATCTGTTTGTTGTCGTTATTTAGTTTGCCAGGCAAGCAAACAATTGTTAAAAAAAAATCACTACCAGAACAAAAACATATCATTCTCAGCCCGTTTGGCCTAATGCACGGTGAAATAATGGTACATTCTCGTGCGCTGGGTGGACATTCATCAGAGGAGAGTTAGCCGGGTGAAGGAAGCCTCTAAACGTTATTTATTCCACACAAGTCGCACCGAACTGGAACCGATAAATTACACACGCGCGCACACACACACACATAAGCAGGCAAATGATGGAGACGATCAGTAAACATTCATCAGACCGACCCGATCCACACAAAAAACGATTGTTTCCACGGTTCTTCCGCCTGGTACCTTTGTTACCTATCTGCCCCACAACAAGTGGCCACTGCTTGATCGTGTACCGCTTGACCACCGATTGACATTCGGTACCCTCGCTTCTCGGTCCACGGGGAACCGCATGCGCGTAACGTACGTCATCAGCGTCATCTTTACTTTAATTGACAACAGAAACAAAAGCGCCACAGTTCTCCCCCGCCATTCCACCCACATATAAATGCACACACACACGCGCGCGCATCACTGTGCGGAGCGACGACGTGCAATCAAACTCGAGCATCATCATTATCGTACTTATTTCCTGTCCCCTGCTGCTTCTTGCTCGTCCGATCCTCCTTCCACTGGGTTAGAAGATGCTCTCCATTCATTGCTTCGTGTGCACCACACACACACACAACCAAAGACATGCAGGCGCACAGTGAGTTGCGCCAGATAGCTCTTCTCCCCCCCCTCATAAATGCACGTAATAATTATTCATTGCACACTTGATCGCATTTTCGGAACGGTAAGGGAGAATGCACACACATCCGACAGAGTTCGAACACTTCAGGCCACACAGCAACACACCGGCGGAGGAGTAAACACAAGCTTCCGACGTCGTATCATCCCGAAGCTTTGCCGCAATTTGCATTATTACAGTAAGTGGTTTTGAGAGTGGAGCGCGTACTTACACTGCAATACAAAATCAAGCAGTTTGTCTACTTTAATTTCAATTAAAAAAAGGCTTCCAGATATATATTATTATTTAACAAATGTAGTAAAGAAAATTAATTATTTGTTGTATTTCTCCTAATACTTCTATTTACTATTTTTTCATACACATGTCATACACATAATTGACTGAACCAAAGACGGTTTAAAGATAACAAGAGTATCCACAAATATAGACGTTTATAGACAAAACTTTACAACAAAAAAGGGAGTTCTTGAGAAATCAAGTCCTACCCAGTCTGTACCCTCCTTCGTAAAGCTTATTATCCAGCTCCTCAAGTCCAGATCCACAAGTAGAACAACGAAGCCAGAAATGACAGACCTGGACCTCTTTGTAGATCTGATACAATTATTATTAAGAAGATATTGGAAAGTTGATTGCGAAATGACTACTTTTGCATTGCTAGTTGTCTAATGTTATCCATATATACTTACTTAATTATTTTATTGCAAGAAATTGTGTTTCCAGTGAAATTTTGACAGCTAAAAGATTAACTTAAACTTTCGCAAGCTTAATACCTTCGGGACCGCGTTACAGTTAAACGTAACAAACACGTCCTCGAGAGTTCCTCCTATGAAGATCGAGCTCTTATCCTATGCAACCACTATACTTATAGCCCCTTTCTTGACATCTTGTGGTTGCTAGTTGAGCTTTTGACCTTGCATTGTCGGTTTCTTTAATTCTTTATTTAATCACAGCGTTTGTGCATCTGAATCTAACATATCTTCGTTAGGTATTTCCTACCGATCTTATCGATTTGCAGTAAGTACAACTCTAACAATTTGTTGTATATCTAGCAATTCTGACGATACACACAGCATCAGCTGCTCATATATCATGTGCTTCTAATCCAAGTGTATGCCAAATAGCAGTTAAAACACGGCAGCATTTTATCCCATTTCTTCGACCAGCAGCTTTTCCCCTTTGATGCCTTCGCTTATCAAACAATGTAATGTTACACCCCCCCGTTAAGTGCATGTTTGTGTTCGAAACTGGCCAAATTGATTACAGTGCCGTAACCAAAAATAAACAGGACCACACTTTATGAAAGCAATAAAATTTAACAATACTAAATAATTTATTTTACACAAAACAATATATTTCACAATATTCTTGAGTTTGTTAACAACCCAAACTCAAGTCGCAATAAAGACACAGCTGAAAACACACAACCATATTCCGATCTTCAAAATCCATCGAACTCTTCCCAACATCTGCCAGACGACTTCTAGAAAGGTCTCAACGAAATGGGGCACCCAGAGAGTTCTATGTGTCACCCCGGGGCACACGCATCTGTGGCTGCAGTAATCGTTCTGCACTACTACTCTCTTGCTCCCCATTTTCCAACCCCCCTTTGTAAGATCAAAACTTCATCCAACCCCTGCTTTCTGCGCACGGTGATTTCGATCAACAACTCCTCGCCGCCGTCTCGTACGTACCCCCCCCATCGTCCGCGGGAAACAAGGGAAAGAAACCAAGGAACCCAAAAGACGCGCAATTCCGGCTCGCACAAAAACCGCACCGAGCGAGTCGCCGCCGCAGTGTGTGTGTGTGTGTATATTCTCGCAATGGTCCGTCATTTTTTAAACGACGCAATACGCCGTCGGCCACACTTCCAACCCAAGGGTGGGTAGGAAAAACTGCGACTATGTATCCCTTTTAGCTGTTTGTATTTCTAATGGGAGCTTTAAACGCGACACCGGGTACGCCGCTTCTTCCCGTGTCCCGGAGATCCTGACCGGAGAGTTTTTGTGGGATTTGCCATTGGAGTAAAGAGCTAGAAGAGATGAACATTTTAATTGAATCCATTGCATAATTGCTAAATATTGTGAAATTTAGTATCGGGGCCCAAGAGTAACGCTACTGTCGCTGGCTTCCCCACTTGGAATTTATAATTAATGCACATATATTTTTGAGAAGACGAAACACTGTGCCTTAGGTAAAGGTCGAAATATGAATCAGTCGGTATCAGGCAGACAGACATTATGAAAATTCGACACAACATTCGTCATCTTTGAGGAACCTCTAGCTTAAAATTTACTATTTACCTTACGATACTACTAAATCTATTGCAATTATTTGTCAGACATTCAGCAAATATGGGATTTCGAGTATACTTCTTGTTAGAGTTTCCTCAAACTCTTTTTCTTTTGCATCTCTAACCTCGCTAAAGGTCCTTCGCCTCATTTGCTCCAACCAACAGGCGGATGTTTCTGTGTTCCTCTACAACCATGTGTGGTCTTCGACAAACTCTCGTTATTCACCTGATAAAACAACGGTTTTCCAAATTACCCAAACCCGGCACATGGCTCATTTCATTTTTCTGCCAAGCACTGTGCAGTTTTGATTCTTTCTTTTTTCGAGTTCCATCCATTACATCCATCCACAAAATGTGCAAAACGTTGGACACCGTGTGACGAACCCCCCCAACACACAGATAGCGATAACAGCAAACAGACACGATAGACACGGGCTTGACAATGGGGGGGAGGGGGAAACAAGCAGGGTTGTGACGGAAGTTTCGGAGGTTGCAAGCGTGCTCCAGTTCCAGTACCGAAGATAGCGACGATCGCCCTATGGTGTGTCCAACAACGACCGGGGGTCTAGTCTAAAAGACTCTTCAAAAACTCAACCCTTCCCTAGCTGGATCGCCGATATAAATTCACTTCGGGCCCGCGCTTATCTCGCTTATCATCAATTTTCAAACAACTTTGCCTCATCCATCACTCACAAACCATCCCCCGTTTTTTTACCGGCAGCTTTTGTGTACCCTTTTAGAACAAGCTGCATTTATCATCGAAAACCCTTTCCCTTTTTTTTTTGGTTGCTGTCGCCTCCTGCTAAACTGAATGGGTGGGCCGCCTTTCATTATCAGACCGGCCGTCGCTAGTCGATGCAGACTAGCAGGAGACTTCTACTTCACAGCTAAGGGAGGGTGTTCGGAACACCAAATAATAGCAAACTCATCTTCGAGACTCTTCCAGCTAGTGATGCTTGCTTGTGGTAGCTAGAGAGATTTGTTAAACACAGATTGCTTACTTAGAAATGTACTATTTGATGCTTCAACTTCAAGCAAACGAGAACTTGGCACGTACTGGACACAGGGAAACCGTGCCAATATTGCAGCAGATGAAACAGGAAACGATCCGGACTGTACCCTACACTTACCAGAAGAAGTGAACGAACTCACATGCTCACAAGCACGATCGTTTATAATTACCGGAACGCATAACGAATAGTGCACTAGAACGCACTGCATCATCCGGCCGAAGTAACCGAGAATTGGAGGTTTGTGTTTGTGTTTCCGAACCGCAACAACAACCGCACAACACCATCACCTTCAATTGTGTAAAATAGAAACAAATTTATGCACTGATCCTAATCAGGACCGACCATCCGTGTTAGCCGCAGCCAGTTATAGTGTTTGCAGGTTGGTTGCCCACACTGTTTCAAGCAAATTGAGCGAGAACACATCAAAACAGCTCACAAAAAATGTGAGCAAATTTTTAAGATAGCACACCTGTGGTTAGGAACAGGCATTAGGAAGCACAGGTTCCGCTTTATTTTGCGCAAATCGTCATTAGTGTAGAGTGTGTGCACGAGATGTGTGTTCTCGAATAAAATGTGATGATTGATTGATTGCGCAGCAGAGGTCGGATGTTGAGGCTTGTAACGCACCAAATAAAAGAAATCTTCATTTTAACGTGATGGAAGAAAAGAAACAAAACTCTGCCACAATAGTACGGATTCACCCTAATGCAACACATATTAATCTCAAAGGCAATACACAGACCTTACCTTGACATTTGACACACAGATAAAGTTCTGCGGCCCAGACACATCAAACGAAGACGAATGTATAAGGTGTATGAACAAGTTTAGTGCAAGATTCTTCAATTTGGAGTTTGAAAAGTAAGTCTTCTAAAATGGATTTTTAAATTCGGAGACATCTGGTAGAATATGATCACACGAAGACCTCCTCAAGAATGATGCTGTATTGCAATAATTCATCGCAAGTTTTAATAGTGCGATCAACCAACATTTGAAGATAATTTTGCTGGAAAACATTTCTACTTTTGGAGATAACTGGATGGAGGACTGCTAGGAATATCTTGACTTGTCTATATCTATCGACTTCAAACAGTCATCTGATGAAGGGATCTATTGATCAGTGTTCTTCAGTCTCTTTCAATTTTCCTATTTTGTTTGGCGTGCTTTGATAGAGTGTCTTGATGGACTTGATGACTAGAAGATCCTATCGCGAATTCAACACTCAAATAGTTCTATACTACTAGAATTGATGTCGAATTTGAAGCAACTTATGCTTTCATCTAAAACAATTCTCTTGCACACCAAATCAGCACCACACATAGCCCAGGATTGATGCTCGAATGATGCTATATTGCAATAACTTATCGTAAGTTTCAATAGTTGCGATCAACCAACATTTGAGGATCATTTTGCTGGAAAAGATATTTAATTCTGGGCGAAGTACAACTGGACGGAGGATTTATAGGAATATCTTTACATGTCTATCTGCATGGACTTCAAACAGTCATCAAATAAAGAGCATTTTTTGCTCAGAAGTTAAGAGTTTATGTCCAGAATTGATTTCTATACTTCTTTTCTCTATTTTTAGTGTCTTGATGGACTATGGGCTAGAATTTCAAGAATCATATAGTTCGAATTAACTAAAATTGATATGAAACTTCAAGCAACTTATGCGTTCACCCAAGTACGATTGTCTTGCACACCAAATCAGCACCACCACCACACACATCCCAGAGCTTTGGCGATAATCGCTCCGGACTGAAATTCCGTTTTACGACACGAGACTTTTTGGCCGCCAATGAAACAAGATTAAAACAAGTCTAAATCACGAGCTAGAGGGGCATGAGGGTTAAAAGCGCAAACCCTCCACCCCCCCAATAGTCATTCACCCCCGGTGTGCCTTTCTTCCTTCGTTGTGTAATTGAAATGTGTATTTCCAACACAATTGCGCTAGCGAGAGAGCATGTCGCGTCCCGTAAGTTCGAGTCCGCCTCCTCTTATCAAAAAAACGCGGTGGATGACCACCATCGACACACAACACATGCAGACGAAACCCCTGTGACTTGTCTGATGCACTCATGCGATTTTTTTTTAATGTTTCGCGTGTATGCGAACACACGTATCAAAACTCTTTTCTTCTTTTGTGTCCGACGCACGCCATTATCGTCATACGCGCTCCGCTAATCACAAGGTGAAGCAAAAGAAGTAGCAAATAAGCAAAACGGTTGTAAAAATAAAGGAACAGAAATCACAAGCGATTATTAATGGTGAATTTGCAATAAAAGTGAACCACAGTAGTGAGAGAGAATAAAAAAACGGACAAGCTGAAACACAAATCCCTATCGAGATTAGACCCGTTTGCGCATATCAGTAGAGTAGAGGAGCATTTGGAAAAGTAGACCACACAGAACACAGAGCTACAAGACATCCGGGTAAGGTAGAGAGATACTTGCAATCGGGTTTCGAACTGTGTAGCTTAGGAAAAAGCAACCTAAAAAGTAGCGTTTAACACCTAATCAGCGAGGTGTAATGATCGATCGACTACTAATGTGTTTATGATTCATTTTATGTGTGTTTTTTTTTTGGTTGTCTTTTTTTGGGAAACCTCTTCTTTCCGGCTGAGCGGCGCATTTGATTATGATTCACGAACGTCACAACTAGAGATACTGGTTAGTTCCACAACAAGAACACACTTTAACACATTTATTTAGCTTTCGTTAGCCTCAAGAATTAGCAAACAAACCGACAAACAACGCAATAAAGGATGTGTCCTTGGAGAATCTTACCCATATATCAACGGGAAACAAAAGTTGCAGCATCAGAAGACCCCTTCCCTTCAAATAGAATAAATACACAAATAATCTTTAAACAAAGCGTTCTCACAAGGGGGAAGAAGCTCGACCTAATTTTCCCCTCCATATCAACATCCCACAAGTCCTGCCTCCCTCCGTCCAATCTCATCAAGCTCGTCTCAACGGGTAAATCGGAACTCTTCAACAAGCCGATCATCCGAGCCTTCCCAGACGGAATCTCCCACCGAACCGTCTCGCGCTAGGAAATTGCAACAATTTTTTCTTCATTACTTCACACTTTTTTTTTGGAGGTATACAAATCACTACTCACAGCATTTGTACATAACACCAGCACGGCAAAATTAGCGCTCAATATGGTGATGGTACGCGCCATTTCCGAACGGAGGACATGACACGATAGAGAGGGGGTGGGGGCGAAACGAGGGAGCCGATGGGAAGGGTACTAAAAACATCGCGAAGATTACTGTTGCCTCGGAATTAATAGATTTTACTTTATTGATTATCGCTATCAAAAAATTGGCTTTTCACACCCATCGCAAATAGAGGTGTGATAATGAAACGCGAAACGCAGACACACGGTCGAAACCCTCCTGACTATCTCTCGCGCTCTCTCTCTCTGTCTCTGTCTCTCTTTCTAATCTCACCAATTTTTTTTAAACACACAGCAAGCAACACCAGCTTTATTGATCAAACGCATTAGGGCCAATATGTCTCTAAAACTGCGTGGCCACCAGATGTGAAAAACCTGGGATTTAGTGTAGCCGGAAATAGTCGGAACACAGAGTAACCCTTCGAGCGCCAAATTGTCTCATTTTAATTTTCACTTTTGCTGCTGCTGGACTGGGGGACACTGGATAAAGGGGAGGTCATTTTATCACATCAAGAAAAAGAAGACAAAAAACGCCAGACAGTGACAATCGATCGATTATCGACGAGGGATACACCAACGCCCATAATTTGCACCAACTCTCTAATCGGAATCATGTGTGCCTGATGATGGTTTTCCAATGCTTCTCCAACCAACCCGGAGCAGGAGCGTGGAAATGGACGAGCCCGTCGAGGGAAGGAACAAGGTCACGATCGGAATCAGCAACAGCTATCTAAATATAGTTTTATTTATTGTCTCGACGCGATAAAATACAAAATCCACACCACAGAGCGAGAGTGGCGCACCATTGTCGCGCAAAACACAGCCGGTCTCGCTCTTGGCAGGAATTTAATGAGTTTCCACCGGGTTAAGATTCCTCGTTGTCTCTTCTCCATCCTCCTTAGTGCTGGACACTCAGAACGGTGTGGCACAATCGATCACTACGCAGAGAGACGAGACGATCGCTAGACGAACGAGCTGTTTAAACACGGTAACACAATTTGTGTCGGAACCAACGAAGAAAACCAAATATATGACACACCCAAACACGGGACACACATACGATCCGGACCCTCTATCTCACATTCATGGTCCACCAGGTTTTGATATTTTTGGAGTAAATGAGGGGGGGGAAAGGTTTTTGTCAAGCGACGAGCGATACCCTAGCGAATAAAGCTGATCAATCAGGTTCGTTAAATTCGGAACGTGGACAATAATGACACGAACTTCGCGATAATCATTTCTTCGAAAGTGGACTCCTCTATTTCATTTAATAATTATAGTAAATATGTTTAACTAGCTTGTCTAGATGGGATTCGTTTATTAAGGAGACTTTACACAGTTAAACATGAACTCTAAATTCTGAAACATAGATTGAGAAGTTTCTAAAAGTACACCTATTAAGAACGGTAGGACAGAGGTGACATTATTCCATCCCCAATGGCCTTCTTCGTATTCAGTTATTTCTGGGTCTGGGCGATCAATTGTTACTCCGTTCTGGCTAGAGATTGAGTAGATCTGAAGATCTCTTATAGTTACTTACTTATCTGCCTCTGCCGTCTGCCAATACAATATCCCGACAGTTCTGACGAACGTATCCCAATTTGGGTCTTCCACGCCTCCTCTGTCCGGTGCCATTCTCATGACATGACCAGCTCACCAGAGCCTGGTGAATTAACAGGACTCGCTCGTGGTGCCATAATCACCATCAAATGAGCTTGTAGCTGTAGGCTATGCTATCGTATGCGGATTCAAAATTAATGAAGAGATAGTAGGAGTGTTGCTGCTACTCCGCCATCTTCTCCAAGATTTGCCGCATGGTGAAGATCAGGTCAGTGGTTGATTTTCGGAATCCTTACTGATAGTTTCCAATCATCTCTTCAAATGGGACAAGTCTATCTTGTAGCATTAGTGGCCTCTCATAGAGGCTTACACAAAAAATCTGTGAGTCGTGACTGAGATCAGTTAGAGTCTTTACACGATCACCGCCAGAAAAGATATCTTTTACATCTCCCAACAACTACTCTTCCTCGTGTGATTCCAGTGAAGGATATTCTTCACCGTTTAGTCAGATGCTCGAACACGGGTAACCAAGTTTTAGCACTATAATGATCAGGCTGAAAAGCCTTAATTTCCAAGGCATACTACAGTCACACAACATCATAGGGAATATCCCAGAATCTGTCCTCATTCTGACAGACGCGTCTGGTAAATGTCTTCGTCTATCTCCAAAGTCCGCCATCTGTCCTTTTACTGATAGACGCGAATCTGTGAGTCAGATGTGATCGCCTTTCCTCTAAAACTGGTTCGTAATATTGCAGAGCTACAAAAAAATGGTTATTCTTTAAGCGATGACACATAAAACATCATTATGATTAGTCTATTTTTAATGCATACGTTAAGTGTGATTGTAAAATTGTTTAAACGATAATTAAAACACAATAAGGATCAATAAACGGAGAACAAAAACATACGGCAGGAGAAACAAATGTGTCATATCAACACCCATTCCATCCTCGCTTAGAAAGAAAATCCTTGAAACAAAACAGTCTGTTCACTGGTTGGCAAATGTCAAGATACTTCGGTGAAGGATGGCAAAACTTCTTGCTTCTGTCTGCTGTTCTGCCTGCACTCATTAACACCCTTATTAGTCTCTCACATCGTTTCGCTTTTGCTATCTAAGTTAATTGACGAACAGTCCCGATAATAATGCGACGTCCGTCGTTATTCACCGTTACCGTTTTCGTTGTTCGAGCGCTTGGTGCAACCGGCCGGTTTGAAGGTTGCATTACGTTTCAGCTTCAGTTCTCTTTGTGGGGTCCTCACCACGACAAGGCTCGGATGAGTTGCAATATCTGATCCGCCGCAGATGATCATCCAACTGATGATAAGAAATAGCAACAAAATGCGACGATGTGATGTTGTCATACACCTCGTTATTAGTCACTTATGTACGGCCAAAAAAAAAGGACAAAGGTAACAGCCAGAAGAAGGAAACGTTTCCCCCCACAACACGGTGGCGTTTCGTTGTTTCGGTCATTGACAACGTTTGACCCCCCTCACATAGGAAACGTTCGTGCGGTCGTGTCTTCAGCCAAATAGGAGAAAACCGGACCGGTGAAGCCATTGGCCATTCGTACCTGCCTTCTACAACCCCCCCACCCAGCAGCTGGGGTGGGGCGGGACCACCAGATTGAGTCACTTTGGCACGTGGAAGCAATGAAATGTGGGCATGAACCCCGTTTTCCCTGAGCAGGAGAGCAACACCGAAGTGAAAGAGAGCAAGAGCGGGCGCACACGCGAGAATGAAAGGGAAACTGGCGCGCGTTTGGAAAACTTGACAGGTGGTGGAAAATACACCCGCGCTCTTCTCTGCCTTTGCACCGCACTCGGGCGAGGAAAACTTCATTTTCAAGGTGAGAAGAGACCAACACGGGAGTGTGATTTCGGTGCGATCTCTCCCTCTGCACACTGGAGGTGGGGGCTTCAACTTCAATGTTCCTTGGTGCCGGTGTTGCTGCGCGCGTGTGTGTGTGTGCACGTGCGATTCCGTGTGAGCGTTTGACCGGAAGCGTCGT
>KZ061587.1:15702-35979 GCA_002091835.1 Anopheles maculatus | reverse complement strand
GGGGGGGGGGGGGGGGGGGGGGGGGGGGGGGGGGAGTGAGCCCTTAGGAATTCGATTGAAAAGGATGGAGCTATCTCCATCAACACACACACACACACAACAATGGAAAGTGAAATCGCATTTCGGGGGTAAAAAAAAGGATATGTTTTATTTTTGTTACCCAAAAAAAGAGGAAGGCCTGCCCTTTGTCTTGGACGTTCTACACTCCTCCTCACCCCGGTACACCCCTTTTCCCCCTGATAATGACAATGGTTTCCACCCTCTTTCTTCCTGCTTCCTACCAACAGGTTTTTAAAACAAACTAGCTACGGAGGAGATAATGTTTAGTGACAGGCCGAAATATGAATGAGCCACCATGTGTTGACAAACCATTTCAACACAGAGGACTTTAGAAAAGCGAAAAACCCCTCCATAGCCGGAAAACACAAACTAATGCAAGTAATGTTCTACGTTTTCCCCCAAAGAAGAAAAAAGGGGGAAAAATTAACACGCTACTGAACAAAGAACGCTCTTCACAGACACACACGCACAGAGCGCATAAGGGAACATTTTATTAGAAAGCAAACACACACCAGGAAAACCAACAACAGCAGCAGCAGCATACTTCTTCCCTTTTCTTCTCTCTCTCTCTCTCGGTGGCTCTGTATCTCTCGTTCTCTTGCTGTCTCGCTCGTGCAGGTGTCGGTAACGACCTTGAGCTATATAAAAACCGCGGAACCATCCCTTTTCCATCTCGTTTCAACAAAGGGCAGCAACTACAGCAAGATCTAACTGTTCGAATGAATGAAAATGGGTGACGAGGTGATGACGAGGATGTTAGTGGAGCGGGGTAGGGGAGGGGGAGGGAGGGGGGTGAGCCCTTAGGAATTCGATTGAAAAGGATGGAGCTATCTCCACCAACACACACACACACGCACACAACAATGGAAAGTGAAATCGCATTTCGGGGGTAAAAAAAAGGATATGTTTTATTTTTGTTACCCAAAAAAAGAGGAAGGCCTGCCCTTTGTCTTGGACGTTCTACACTCCTCCTCACCCCGGTACACCCCTTTTCCCCCTGATAATGACAATGGTTTCCACCCTCTTTCTTCCTGCTTCCTACCAACAGGTTTTTAAAACAAACTAGCTACGGAGGAGATAATGTTTAGTGACAGGAAGAAATGTGCTCGCCCAGCAGAACCGAACCAGCTCAATCCGGACAAAGAATCGCTACCGACGATGGAATGATTAAGCATACACGTGCGTGTGTGTGTGTGCAGATTTTTATGAGCCGATAACTTTGCCCATCAAAAGAGAGGGAAAGCATCAGAGAGAGAGAGAGAGAGAGAGACCGAGATAAGAGTGAACGAGCGAACGAAGATTCGATCAACAATCGGTTTCTATGCAACATTTATTGTCATCTCTTTACCACACCCTTCCACGCGTTTCCTTCCTTTTGTGCCTGGAACGCCAACCCTCAAACATCCCCATACATTAAACGCCAAACTGATTGACAAAAGTGTTGTTCCCTTACGGACGACTTTAGAGCAGAAACAACAATCCAAGCAGCAAAAGGGCAAAAAGAAGCAGCAGAACGCTCGATGGAGTAACATAAACGCACACACACACACACCACCCCGGTAACGCAAATTATGCAATGGACGGATGGCTGGATGGATGTTCGGCCGGTGTCGACGAAGCAGGCACACGCACCACACACATTCAAGAACAACGCACCTCACACACAAGCAGCAGCAGCAGCAGCAGCAGCCGTCAACGAGACGCGCGAGCCACACGACCGACCAAAAACCGGCGACCGACCAAATGGCGTTCTAAAAACGGTGTATTAGAATACACACCAACACAAGCGCGCACGCAACTAGCCGCTGACACGCTTCTTTTTCTGTGCAGAAAACACTTCCGCTAATTCTTTGTAGCGATGTGTGTACGTGTGTGTGTGTGTGCGAACCTGAATTGAGTGTGTGTATATATCACCGTCAACAATGTTATAATGTTTAAAAAATGCTAAAAAGAAGCTTAAATTGGCGTCGTCGTAAATAGCTTCAATAGTCGGTATTTACGATGAAGTAATACACCAATCAGCACACTCAGATTTATCGGCTTTATTTTTATTTCTTTTTAACTACTTTTTTTTTTAGCTAAAATGCATTTTGAAACTTTATTCTATAAGCCCAAAAATTTTAAATTTCTACCCTAAATGTTTCGCATGTGAAAAAAACCATCCAACAAACCGGCTCTTTCTCTCTCGTTCTCGCTCTCGATCAACCCAACTAGTCAACCAGCGAAACTAAACCAAGTACGCACGTAAGCGTGCCGGCAGAGCAGCAGCAGCAGCAAGCGAAAATGTAAAGCGCAACAGAGCAGCAACAGCAGCAGCAGCAGCCGTGGTGGTTCCTTTCTCAAGGACAAATTGCTCCCCACTCCGCAACGCACTCCTCCACCGCGCAAACACACCTTTTCCACATTCGAGCTCTATCGCTCTCGCATCCTCTCTGTCATACAGCAAACCCCAGAGCTCGCTACCCAGGGGTTTGCTGTCTTTTTCTCGCAACACCGTACACCGCGCGTTCGCTCTTTCGTTCAAGCGGCTTCAACCCTCAACCACCAACCAGCCAAAAAAAAAAACTCACCCCAACAGCAGCAGCAGCAGCAGCTTCTGCTTGACGATGTGATGATGATGGTCAGGCCGGCAGGCAAGGCAGGCTTGCTTGGATGTGCTCTGTTGGCTCTCCTTTGCTTGCTTTGCATATGTGTATTAGATTCGACTTTTCGATTGACTTTCGCCTCTCCCTTCTTCACCACCGCGTTCACCGCCCCATCTCATTCGTCTTTACTGCTGCTGCTGCTGCTGTTACACAGTGCACACACCACACCATCGTCAACGCGCTCGCTAGAGGCAACATTGCCAGAAAAGCATGACGCGACACACCACACAACACACCAAAACCAAATCTTCATCATCGAGACCATGTCAGCTCTATCCCCGCCGCAGCTCCGTTGGTGTGTGTGTGTGTTTCACTTGATGAAACATATATTTCGCCCATATGCTTCTATACACGGGCAGGCAGGCAAGCACACATCGTCAGATCCATGATGTTAGAGAGACCCCCGGTTTGCATGTGCATGTATATGAAACCCCCGGGTTTACATGTGGTGTCCGCGGAGCCGCTTCAGCGTGTGTGTGTGTGTGTGTGTGATTAACACACAAATTCAATGCGCACCTTGCCTCTCCGCAGCCCTCCTCCACAGCCTATTCTTCTTCATTGGCAACCTTTCCTGGTCGAGAGGGTGGTTTGGCTGCTGTTGCTGAATTCCGGAAGGAGTGGACGACACACCGAGTCGAGCAGCACACAGCAGACACACTCAAAAACGGTACCCCCTCCTATCATCCCCCCTTACCACTCTTCCCACTACTGCCTGCGCGACAAACGATCGCCGCCAACACTGGTAAGTAGGCTATAGGAAACGCTCAAAGGAGCGTTAGATATGTGCGTGTGTAGAATCGACGATCTGTGATCGTCGCCCCGAAGGTAACTTCCGTACTGCCGCGATCGAGTATATGTGCTCCCGCTGTGTCTGTGTCTCACTTCGTCCTTCCGTCCCTCCACCCGTCTATAGGGGCTAGAAATATAATCGCCGACCGCCGAGACCGCCGAGACCGCCGAGACCGCATTCGAACCCCACCCTCGGCATCACCTCCTAAACCACGTCATCCCACCACACTTCCCCCCCCCCAATAGCATGTATAGCATGCCCCTAATAGCATGTATAGCATGCGCAACGATGTAGAAAATATTCAAATTTATATCACCCACCACTGCGCCTTTACACATACATACACCTCATCGGAGTATTGTGAGTGAGAGGGAAGGTGGACTTGGTGAACACGGGGACGCTAACACACACGGTCAAATTAAGGCGAGGGTGGCTCCTAGAGACAGAGACACACACGTCCGAAAAGCGCATTGTTGCTGATGTTGCTGATCGCCAAAGCCAAGGAACGACAGCGCGTACCTTTCCTTTGCCGTGTCTATAGAGTGAGCTTGCTACTGCTACCGGTGTTGATATGGGGGTGGGCGAGAGGCGCGAAGCGCAACACGTTTTATGAACTGAGATCTGATCTTGGTGACGTACTAGGACTTCGAAAATACTATTCGGTCCACGGGTAGATAAATTTTGTTTTATGTGAAAGCGTGTGGCCGTTTTCGTCTGTTTTCTTCTTGCTGTATTACAGCGTTAGGATCTGACGACCTCCGGAACTCTTCATAAACTCTTCTTTTTCCATCGCTGTGTAGCTGTGAGCAGATCGTTCCGGATAAGACTAGATATTTGGTCCTGAAGCAGAAGTTCGGCAAGTTGTAGAATATATGGTCATGCTGGGCATTCAATCTTAGTTGCTTAAGAAGCCGCTTCAAACGCTTGGCGCATTGTACCTGGTACTGGTCAAATGCTACTCATTTATGCCAACCTTTCTTAAGGGTGCATCATGTACGCAATCACTTAATCTCTTTTTGTGCCTAACAAGAATACTCTGTCGTTGTTCGTGAAACTAGCTTCACAAACTGTAAAGGTAGAGTTAATAGAGAGCTGTCATTGCAGAAGCTTCTCTGTTATCGGGTGCACGCGATGATATGACAAGGCTCACCGGATATCGTAGTATTTACACTGATCGTGATCGGGAAGGGACTTGAGATGTCTGTGCTGGGTGTGTTGCTCGGTTGATTTGCAGTATTCATTTGTCAATTATATAATTCATTACAAATAGTTCATTCCATAAGTTCATTAAATAGTTCATTACTTGCTGATAGTTGTCAATGTTTCCTTACGTTACTCTCTTCTCTTTCTTGGCCTAACAACCTCTTAGGTCATGCCTGCCATTTCTGGCTTACTAGACTCATTGTTACCGCATAGTTGGATAGTCAGTCCTCACTATGGGGGAACGGCCCTATGGGGGAAGACTTGAACCCCGGTCCTGTCGTGTGAAGACCGGCGCCGCTGTCGCATCTACCACTGGGACGCCCTATAAAATTCAAATATTGAGATCAATCTGCAGTCCATAGAGATGGTCAATGTAGAGCTTCTCTATATAATTCTTCTACTGCGAGATTTTCTTCAGCTTTAGACTTCCAGAATTCACGTCGTCGGAGACGTATTTGAATACTTGGTCTATAAGGTTGATGGAAGTAACATTTTGAGTGTTGAAATGTTCTCGAACTGTGTAGTATGTGTGGACAGCAGGTCATCAGCACTCTTGTGCTCGCTTCAATCTAAAAAGAAAGAAAATTTATAGTTCCGTATCTCGATATTGGTTCTAGCATATGTATCCTTGCACTGTCAGACCTTTCGGCGACTTTTGCTCGCCATTTCGAAGACCAATATCATCAATTAATGGCAGTACTAATAGTCATTATACCCGGTATGGCACAGGACTCCAAAGTGGTACTATCGGATCTCAGCTTATGATCATTTTCCTGACAGCCAAAAAGATCCTCGAGCACGACTCCTTGCAAAGCTTCGTTCAGTTTATGCTATTACACAGTAGAGAGGAGCTCACGAATGATAGTAAATTGTAAGCAAAGTGACAGTTGAGCTCGTTGCTAGGGCCATGCCATTCCAAAACGTCACATTTGATTCCATCGCCTATGCGTTAGTTTGGTTTGTTTGATTTTCATAGGTAAAAATCTACTCCGTACACTGACTGACTTTAGTAGTGTGGTAGAGCTCGCCCGCACCGAAAAGGGAGAGAGAGCAGTGCATGTGTGCGTACGTGAAAAGGTCTTTCCAGCGCTTGCTCTACATCGTTGGAACGATAGCTTTTCTCTCTCGCCTTTAGCAAACCCCACCACCCAACATAACCCCACCACCACCAGCACCATTTTCACCCTCTCCCTCTTTTTCTCTTTCTCTCTCATGCTCTTGCGCCATCGCCCTCCGCATATATGTATATCTTTCTCTTTATGGAACGGTTTCATACGAACGCGGCCAACATCACACCACCCCACAAGGTTCGCCGGTAAGGAAATCGCCATTGCCAAACGTTCCAAATGGAAAGGAGCAACTCTCAATTTCATGTTCGCTTTCGCAACACCGCACACAACCGCTCCAGAGCCGCTGCAACGAAAGAAGATCTTCTTCGCTGAACATGTGTGGTGTATACTCAACCCGGACCAGGCAACCCAGCAACCCAGCAAACACCCCACATCAGCACCATTCATGCAAGTTTTCTTTATTCGGCCCGTTTTTTTTTTTTGGCTTGGCGTTTGCTGGTTCCATCCAAATTTATTCACATTACCTCCCACACTCTCAGCTAGTTGGGGGGGGGGAGGAGAATCGTGCGATCAAGAGACAAATTAAAATGATCTCTTCTCTCGTTCGCTCTCCAGGCGCATGTGATCTCTATCTGTTTTATTCACTGGTGGTGGTGTTGTGGTTCGATTTACCTATGGTAAAAACCTTTCTTTTATATTATTTTATTATGTTAATTACATTAACGAAATAATGCTTGGTACATCATCCGAGTAGAGACACATTTAATCACACCATCCCACCACTGCACACCACACACACATCACCACACTCGCCTGTACAGGTACATCCCATCCTGCTGTAGGTGTGTATTGTGTGAAGAAGCACAATTAGTTATTTGATCTAGTACGTAAGGCGATTAGCTTTTCGAACATCATAATTTTCATAGACAATTTCTACTTTCTCTGGATACACTATACACTATATGCACGCCAGCCTTGTACAAATACTAAGAAATATACTGCAAGAAAAAAAGGAGCCATCCATCCTATTTTAATTACCTTTTTTGTCGGTCAATCTTGGGCCCAATCGATGTGGTCAACTTTGTTGCCAGCTGAAACGATGTGTGTGTTGCTTCTGTCTCGCTCACGCTCACTCACAGCACCGTAGCGCCAGCAGCATACATAACCGACAGCATCTCTTCTCGTCGGCTCATCTTTGCATCGTTGGTTGTGGTATGTGTGCCCGCTGCCAAGTGTCCCAAGTGTGTGTCAGACACCGTACCAAAAAAGCACCAAACCGCCTTCTGTACCCGTCTGCTTCGCTGTATTTGTTGGATATGTACGTTTCCAAATATATGAACGAATCTCCTCGCGCACAAAAAAAAACGGTGTGTGCGTGTGTGTCTCTCTTTCTCCCGTTTTGCACACACAATGCTCACACATTAAGCACACTCCTCTTCCGCTCCCCCGCACCCTTTCTTTCCCTTCTATGCTTCGTGTGCGCCGACACTTATGCTGCTGTGTGGCGGACGAGTTTTTGTTGCTGCTGCTTCCACTTGTCCACACCACACTCTAGCGGACGGACACTTCTTCGTACACACACACGCGCACGCGAGCGCACACAATCACGGACGCGCACGCTTTGCTAGCGTTTCCACGGCAAACTACTTCTATTCACTTCGCGCGACACCATCAATTCGAACGCGACACCGGACCAACAAAAAAAAACTACACACATTCGCAAGAGATCAAGCATGCATGCACGGCCTGCGCACGAACGAGACAGCGGAACCGGTCTAGCTTGCCTTCTCTTGCGCTCTTGCACTTGCAACCGAGCACGGGGCAAATCGTACGAACGTTGTTGCGGTCCAACTTGCTCGCTCTTTCCAACGCGAAAAATGGGCCACTTCTCTCTCTCTCTCTCGTGCGCAGAGAACGAGGAGCGAGTTAACACAAAAAGGAAAAGGAAAAAAAAGCCCGAAAACTGACAGCTTCTTTCACACACACGCACACACACATGTGCGCGTGCACACAGCTCGCAATCGCAATTTCTTTTCAACTTTTACGCTGGGTTACGGAATCTTTCTCCTCCCCCTGCTTCTTCTTCTCGCTCTATTCGCTTCGTTTTCTTCGTTGCAATCGTAATCTGCTTCTTCTGCTTCTTCTCGCCACTTTTCACCTAAGCAGCAGCACACCATACATCCTGTATCGATGTGTGTGAGTGGTGGTGTTGCAGGCAGCACTACACACGGGGGTAAATGGGTTGCTCGATTGCTTTTTTCTTTGCCACCCCACTCGTACACGAGTACACACACACACACACGCACGCGAGCACAACACACACGTTCACTTCATCTTCAGGCTGTTGTAGGAAATCATCCCGTCGGAAGGTTCCTGTGTCACCAACAAATCCACTAGGAAGGAAGAACGTTGACGAAAAAACTCTGCGCTACACTGCTACACGGCCCAAAAACACGTTTTGACAGCTTCCCTTCGCTTATTAACAGTCGCAGCTAACTCTCATCTTCACATCCGACGACGACCAGACCACGTCGAGAGCCGCGTTATAATCGGCACCCGCATTCGTCCTCCACCGCACACCGCCCACTGGCTCACCAGCAGGAGACACACATATGAGCGAACGCCTCCCACAAAAAACCGCTCCTGCCACACTCTTCACGTCTCTTCCGTGAACATTCACACCCTTCCCACCCCACACTACACACACCGCCGCCGCAGCCGCTACTACCCAATCAATGGGACTGAACCAAGCGCACACACTCACTCACTCACTCACTGACTGTAGAGCGAACGAACACGATCGTTTGCAAGAGGAAATCCGACCAGTTTAGCAAAGTAGCGGATTATTAAGTTCCAAGCACTACTGCACACAACTACTACCACTACTGCTATCGCAGGTTGCTGCGATTTCGATATAGCCGGGGGCAGGCAGGAAGATATTCACCTCACTTTGTATATCACAAATGTCACCTTTCTTAACGACCCGGTGCATGAATGAATGTCATTCAATGTTGGGCAGATATCATCACCTCCAAAAAAAGGTACATATCACACACATACACACTTTCTTTGTCCTTTCTTTCTACTGGTAGATACGCGCGAGCGAGGCAGTCTCTCTCTCCGTGTTCGATGCTGTTCGCCTGCCCTGCTACTTACTACTGCTGCTTTTTCGCTGCTGACAGTCTGTCCGAAGCTGCTGCTTCCGTCGGCACGTACAACGATGCACGGTTCGCACAAACACACCCCCAGCTTGTGTGCGATTGCACGCACACCATCGCTACCGTATACCCCTAAACTTACACGCCTCGCGGCACACGCACACAGCTGATTGGTGCGGACGTCCTTGTGCCGGGGGATGGCAGCAGCAGCAACACACGCAAGTAACAATGTCCGTTTCCAGTTTTGCAAACACGGGGACCTTTAAATGATTTATCCCAAGAATTACACAGGTTAAACAATAGGAGCTGAAGGTACTTTTGCCCCTCTATTGCTGGATAAGAAGCGGTTAGCAACCGAGTAGTGCGGATGAAAAAAAATTGTCGTTCGATGGCCCAAACTACACAAAGGTGCGTTTTGGTAGTGAGAGTAAATTGCTGTCAGTTTGCTGTCAATTGGAAGTATTTGTTTGACGCTGCATACGCCATTTTTACTCAGATTGTGCAGAAATACAGGGAAATCAGGTTATGTTTTTCCTGAATTCATATT
This sequence comes from Anopheles maculatus, assembly GCA_002091835.1. Classification (NCBI taxonomy): domain Eukaryota; kingdom Metazoa; phylum Arthropoda; class Insecta; order Diptera; family Culicidae; genus Anopheles; species Anopheles maculatus. The sequence continues at coordinate 26,506 of KZ061587.1, read as the reverse complement.
TTTTAAAGAGTTTATCACAGTTTTCGTTAGATGGTTGTTAAAAGTCATGCCTCAAGGAAAGAATAGTAAAAGAAAACTGAAATTTAATAATTTATTATAATCCCAAACCACATAAGACAGCTTTTATACTATGGTCAATTCCTAGTAAAATGAGAGTTAATAAAACATAAAAAAACGGATAAATTTCATAACACGGCCATCAGGTGTGGTTTGTTCCTTGGGTATAAGCTTTCACGCATAATTTCAGCAAACGCCACAATGAAATCACACTCTCTATGTAAAAACTAAGCGAAAACAATACATTTTACAATTCTTAACAATTGAATTTACAAACTGAATCCACATGTTGGAAGAAAAGCCGCATTTTTTCTCGTAAAAAATTTGCACATCCGTCAACAATGTGATTGCACGCATGCTTGATTCCGATGAACTGTCAAACGCACGTTGCTTTGTTTACATTTGTCCTACCGGACGGGATTGCGATAGTACGCCCAGCACATGCAAGTACTACTACCGGCTTTCACGCAATATGGAAACTACTTCCGTCGATTTAGGGTTCCTAGAACCGTGTGAACCGTGGCTGCTGACAAACAAATTCTTCCGCAGTAAGGTAGGCGGAAAACCGGCCTGGTTAGAGCTGAAACGCTTGCCGAAACCGGATGATTTGTTGTGCGGACAGTGTAACGAACCGCTCGGATTCTTGTGTCAGGTATGAATCTGGTTGTTCAGAAATGTGTGACCTACATGTGAAAGATTATAATGAATTGAATTTTATTTCAGGTTTACGCTCCGGTAGAAGGAAATGATAACAGCTTCCATAGGACGCTGTATTTGTTCGTGTGTTTAACGCCGGCATGCAATCAGACACCCAACCCGGAAGCACGGTAGGAGTGTGATCAATTGTTTAATCCGCCTATACCAACATCAAATCACAATCGCATTCCATTCTAGGACCATTAAAGTGCTAAGAAGTCAGCTGCCAAGACAAAATGAATTTTACGCTTATGATCCACCGGATGAAACAACGGAATCGGTAAGCCCTATGAACCTTCATAAATCAATCAAATATGTATGTGTTCTCTATTCTCTTACCTTACCAGTCTGCGGTTAAATCACCCGTTCCGTTGTGCGTCGTCTGTGGTTGCCGCGGACCGAAGCTTTGCTCTCGTTGTAAATCGATCAATTACTGTAGCGCGTCACACCAACGGCTCGATTGGAAAGCGGGCCACAAAAGTGTTTGCAGTGAGGAAGGCTTCACTGCTACCTCGGGGACAGCAAGCAACAGCAGTTCTCTTCTATTTCCTGAGTTTGAGATCATTACCGAGGCAGAAGAATATGTAAGATGAGCAACTAAGAACCTCCATCTTTCTACAGCAAGCGTGTTGCTCCTTTCTTTCATCAGGAACCAAAAGCGAAACTATCGGAAGAAGAGAACACGAAGCGTCAAATGGCCGAACTGGAGCGTCTGAAGCAGGAAGGTAAGGCGGGTGCATTGGACGATCTGCCGGAAGCGGAACTGGACCAGTATTCGTCCGATCAGGTGGAAGATAAAACGTTCGACAGATTTAAGGAGCGCATTTCGGCCGATCCCGAGCAAGTGTTACGATACGAACGTGGTGGCAAAGCGCTGTGGCTGTCACCAACCATCCCGAAAGAGATTCCTCGCTGTGAACGATGTACCGGGCCGAGAGTGTTTGAATTCCAAATCATGCCGCAAATGTTGAACAGTTTGAACAACGATCAGCTGGACTGGGGTACGCTTGTGTGCTACACCTGCAGGGCAAGTTGTGACATTGAGGGTTACGCGGAAGAATTCGTCTTCCGGCAGGATGTGCTCAATACGGATACCGCAAAAAATTAAACCTTTCGCATATAAAAGTCGTTCGTTTCAAATGGAAAATAAAAAAAACCTAAACGTACGTTTATTGACGTTCATAAATGCATGCTCTGGAAGACTGTATGCGCGCTACTGGCGTTGTTTGCCTGGCGAGCGCCCACGGATGGATAGTCGAAGTCCTAGGGCCTGGCGCACGTGCTAGCTCGGCTACCACTCGCTCACTTGCCCTCGGCATTCTTGAGGAAATCGTACACCACAGAAAAGTCCTTATTGGCCAGCCCCTTGGCCATCAGCGTCCGGTAGATCTGGTGCGTGAGCGCACCGAGCGGTATCGGTGAGTTCGAGCTGGTGGCGACGGCCGACGCAATACCAAGATCCTTCGTAATCAAACCCGTTGCAAAACCGCCCGCATATCCGCTGGCGGCCGGTGCAGTCGGAATAATGCCCGGCACCGGATTGTTCACCTCCGACGCCCAGCTACGTCCGGTCGATGCGTTCACAATGTCGGAGAACACCTTCGGGTCGAGCCCGAGCCGGATGGCCAAGTTCATGCATTCGGCCAACCCACACATCGAGATGCCCAGCATCATGTTGTTGCATACTTTGGCCGCCTGGCCCATACCGTAACCGCCGCAGTGTGTAATTTTCTTGCCCATACCCTCGAGCAGTTCCTTCACCGCCTGGTACTCGTCGGTGGTACCACCGACCATGAAGGTGAGTGTGGCGTTCTTGGCACCGGGCACACCGCCCGACACCGGTGCATCGACGAACGTTGCTCCGGCCGCCTTAACCTTTACCTGGACCTATAGGGGAAAAAGTAGATAGAATCGTTTAGTGGACAAAGTTTGCAAATGGCTTCGCAATGTTGAAAGATAAAAAAACTTACCGCCTTAGCTACGTTCGGATCGATCGTGCTGGAGTCGATGAAGATGGTCTGGTTCTTGATGCCACCACCACCGATAATGGTGTCGTACGTGTTTGCCACAATATCGTTGTTCGGCAGCATCGTCACAACGAAGTCAGAAGCTTTGGCTAGCTCTGCGACATTATCGTACGGTACGGCACCCTTGGCCTGCAGCGAATCCTTCGCCTCTTTCGAGATGTCGAACACGTGCAGCTTATGACCCTGTGGGTGAAGAAAGATGGTTGATAAATCGAGAGTGCGTACTAGGGAACGGTCCGGAAAGTGAGGAAACTCTACCAAACGCTTTGGAAGGCCTTCCGAGACTCGGAGGTGGAAAACTTCAACGACTATCTTCTTTTAGTCAATTCAGATCATCGTGGCATAAACTGAAGTTATAGACCTCATTTGTTTGAGTCTTGGCTAGGATTTGTTGGTCGGTAATTAGGATCGATCGATATTGGCGCATGACTTAGAGCGGTACAAAAGAATTCTGGAGCAGGCCTCACCGGATAAGCAAGCATTTCTTATTTGTTCTCTACTTATAAAATCAAATAAGTCATGCATCATACATAATCAGACACATATTCCATCCAGAACATAAAAGTAAAAAATGCGTCCCGCGATATTGCGCAGTATCGGCACCAGCGCAACAAGTGCCAGTAGTAGTGAAAGATGGTTGATAAATCGAGAGTGCGTACTAGGGAACGGTCCGGAAAGTGAGGAAACTCTACCGAACGCTTTGGAAGGCCATCCGAAACACGGAGGTGGAAAACTTCAACGACTATCTTCTTTTAGTCAATTCAGATCATCGTGGCATAAGCTATAGACCTCATTTGTTTGAGTCTTGGCTCGAGGCTGACACAGCTCCAAAACCTTAAAAGTCTCTGTATCCGGGCCGGTAATTAGGATCGATCGATATTGGCGCATGACTTAGAGCGGTACAAAAGAATTCTGGAGCAGGCCTCACCGGATAAGCAAGCATTTCTTATTTGTTCTCTACTTATAAAATCAAATAAGTCAAGCATCATACGAAATCAGACACATATTCCATCCAGAACATAAAAGTAAAAAATGCGTCCCGCGATATTGCGCAGTATCGGCACCAGCGCAACAAGTGCCAGTAGTAGTATCCATGTGTCTGTGTGAACGTTTCACTTTCGTTCTAACCGTGCAAATGAACTGTGTGCCCGGCCGCCGTCCCTATAACGGCCCTTCTTCTACGGCGATCGTGATTTGATTGATTTTCAAGGTCAGCCTAAGAATAGTTTAGAAACGCTTTGCACAACACGACATTTCATTGATCTGGCGGCCGTAAAGGTGATCTTCCCCCGGTGATGGAATATTTCGCACACTGCGGTGGACGACACGAGTTATCAGTAATTAGCAACATTGCGGAGCAGCTTCTGCTTCGAAACTCGTGCGTTTCTAATGTTGCGCGAGCGCGTGTGAGTGTTTGTGCCGCGAGAGTGCGTTATCAAAGTAGGCGTGAGCTGTAATGTATTCCACACAACAGGCACCAACGACGATCGCCAAGCCTCCACGCGTACACGATCATCATACGATACATGGACATTTTTATCAATTTGACATTGAGCTTATCATCCTTCATTCCAGTGCGGCTCGTTCGATAAAACCAAAAGCATCACCCCATATGATGCTCTCTATCTGTGTAACCGTATGTTTTTTTTCTGTCGCTTCTCTTTCGCTAATAACCGTGGCACACGTGAGTGTTCGTGTGCAATTTCACCCCCAAAACTCGCGTTTACGTAACGACGAACAGGACGGGCCTGCAACGTGACACTCTTACCTTTGCCATCAGGTTGCTTGCCATCGGACCGCCCATGTTACCGAGACCGATGAACCCAACATTCTTCGGACCGCTGCTAAACGAACGGATCAACAGGTCGGACAGAAGCTTCAGCTGCTGCTGCTGCTGGCTGCCGGCGGTGCGCGTCAGTACACGGAAGGCCATTGCGGATTGCTTACGGGTTTGCTGGTTCTGTGCTCTGCTACAATTTAACCACTTTTTGCGACTGCTTCCGGCTGCACACAAGCTTCCACTGGCGACGGTGGTGGTACGGGCCAATGAGTTCGAGTCGGTGATGTCGCTCGCAAACGCTCCCGCTGCGGTCGTTTATTTGCACGATACTGATGTCGGTGGAGCAGACTGGTCGGTGAAGCCGGGTGACCCGGATGGTTTGACGTGTTAGACCTCACTACATGCATACAGGCGGCTTCTGGGCGGCTCCGAAACATACGCACACAATAACAAAACTGGCTCGTGGGGGTTCGCTAACGCGAAACCGGCTTAACATTGTTGCGTCGACGCTTAGGCCAGTACCAAAATACAGTATTTATCCGACATACGCGGTTCTCAACTTACGCGGATTCGGAGATACGCGGATTTTAAAATTTGACAGAATGATGAGTTTATTCCTATCTGATTGAGTTCTACCGTTGTCAAACCCATGTATGATGATGGTAATTCAAGGAAATCAACATTGTATTGTGTCCGTTCGTTTTAACTGCAGATGTTTTCCAAGCGACCAACAATGTCGCATGTCGCAGAACCGAGGCGACACCGTTTTCAAATTTATTCGTTACATGTGCATGTATGCTGGATCCCTGAACAGGAAGTATAAACTATGTGTCAAGCAATATTCGAGATACGCGGAAACTCGAGATACGCGGATTTCTCTGGTCCCAATTATCCGCGTATCTCGGGTATAGACTGTATACGCACCGACTAACACTAGCTGTACCGAAGGAATTGGTTCGTAATCGTACGTAGATTGATTGTGTTTTGTTTTACTGATAGTTGCGCATTTCAGCTTTAAATTAAAGTTATAGAAAGTTTTACGAGATTATTAGGTATTTAACGTTTAAACCGTAAATAACAAATATTCCACAAACGTTCATCAAACAACGCAATTGCGATTGTCATGGGCAACAACCCGTTTTGCAGCTTGCATGCAGCTTTTGTAAGCTTGTAACGCCATCTCGTGGGAAATCTTAGAACTGCTTTACGGCGGTAAAATGAATTACACGACGAGCAGCACATGCGCGCGCAAAAAAAAGCAAAATATTCATTTAATCTATTATTAAACTAAGCCCTAAAAATTAAAATTGATAGTTTTCAGTTTTGTTACAGCTTTTTCCAAAAAAAGTTTTAAATTTGTATACAAATTTTTAATGTTTCAGTTTCAAAATTAAATTATAATATCAAGTTAACCTCCTTTGTCGTTGTGTACGCCCCAAACAAAAAACGTTTTTGTGTCGAGTTGTTCGGTACCATTTTCATGGCGTGACAAGCCCAACGGGCAATTCAAATTCTCAACAGAAAATTTTATAGAACTTCTTTAGTACAACACATATTTACCCCGTTTGTAGAACTGTATTTTATTTTTTAAGAAATTACTCACACAAACATTTTAAAGGATGTAAATCTAACCTTCGGCATGGAGTCCTACCCACAACCCTACAAGTGATCAAACAGTGATATTCGCGAAGCAGCTTTAGTTTTACACTGCCGCATCGCTTCCTTAAAACCTTCGCAAATCTGTGCATCCCCTTCCTTATCGATGCACGCAAGAAATTGCTTAATTTCCACGCTACATTCTTCCACGAGGCCATCTTTCTCCGGTTCGCTAGTGGTCGGCTTCATAGACGAGGGTTTCTCCTCTGCTACAGCGCCCGTACTTTGGTCCTTTGTTTCGGTAGACTTTTCGAACAGTCCTCCTAGTGCGCGGCCAAGTACGGATCCAATTGCAACACCACCGGCCGTAGCTGCCATCTGTGAGAAGAGTCCCGATCCTGGAGCTGGTGTAGCTACCGTAGGAGGTGCCGTTGGTTTCGACGGTTCGGTTGCATTGTTTGGCGGCGTTTGTGTGGCGCCTTGTTTAGATTGTGTTGTACCAGTTGGGGTAGATTTGCGGGGTGATAGTGGAACCGATTTTGACCGAGTATCACGACGTGGCATTTTTGCGGATTTTACCTTCTTTGACAGACGCACTTGGATGCAAATCGTTCGATCATAGCCTACTACATTCGTAGTTTTTGTAGCAGGGTGTGATGCAATAGGGATCATATTTGTTTTGAAATGTTTGATGTTAAAACAAAACATGAAAATATCAATTATTTTGTTTATTATTTGCTGTATTGAAATTGATTGCACTACATTTAAAAATAGTGCAAGGTCCGTGTACAGAGTAGCAGTCTGTTCCAGGTTGACCCTCCGATGTATAGCAAGTGGGTGCTAATGAGCTCAATCACGAACCACAACCTCAAATTGTGTTCAGGTGAAACACGCTTTTAGCTTTATTTAACCTCATTTCTATCAGCCCAAAGTGTGACGTTGAAGAACACACGACAACTGCACCAGAAAGCATAAAGAATGTTTAAAGTTAATGTATTTTTGTAGCAGAAAATATTAGCCTAAAATCCCATAATGTTCTCGCCAGTTAAATTGTAGCACAGATGACGTTAAAACCATCGAGACGATTCTTTGCGTTATCATAACTCTGGGTTTTTTTTTCGCTCTCGTCACGTTATATTTGTAAACCGTATCTCCCGAAAGTATTTACATCTTCGTAGCATCCGGCTCACGAGCTGCCCCCAAACGCTATCCCAGTTGCACTCGTTGTTGGCTTTCTGGCGCCATATTGGCAGCAAACAGTGCGGAAACAGAAATCTCGGCAATCTAACGACCCTGTTGTCCTCGCAGGGTTGAAACAACCACCGGGAGGGAAAGGGAAGCAAATGATAAAACAAAAAATTAAAACAATACTAGCCAATCGGGACGGTGGGAGGCAGGCGGTTCTCCTGTAGTGAGGCACTGGCGGGGGAAGGGATTTCGGTCGAAGTGAAGAAGATCCAGTGTCTTGCTGGGCGCACTGTTGAGCAATCTAATTGCCCACCATACCCGTACCAAGCGGGCGATACTCATTTCAACAACGTGGTAGAGAACCGTCCGCTATCTGCAACCTGCTAGGGCGCTGCTTGCCGATGGTGGCGATACTAAAATTGTACTCTCGCCACTATCTTATCTCCATCCAGCCGCGGAATGTGTCTCATTTCGATGACTGTGTGAAGCAAGTAAGGAGCAGCAAACCAGCACCAGGTAACGTGCGGATGATACGAACGGTGCTGCTGCAGCCCAGCACACAATGAATAAGCGCCGTTGTTGTTCTGGTGTGGCCCACGTCACACTTTACTTGGATCCGCAAGTGAGGGTAAAAATATCAGTTTCCTATTACCTGTGTGGTGTCACATTGGAAGAAAATTGTTTTAGACATTGCAGACAACCCGAACAAGATACTTTGACATTTCTATTGACTAATAATTTTAATAAAGCCTAATTTTGGAACTAGGAACATGTTTTGTACAGCTAGCAAAGATGCCTCATTATAAGCTGTCATGTTAAGATTGTTCTGTATCATTAAAACGGCCTTACAAAGCCACCAGAATCATAATCAGTGCACATGAGCTTGTATTCAGCCTGTTATACTTAAGGATGATAAATATAGGCGACGGTGTCTACTAACTATAGAATGGATATAAAAGGTAAAACGTGTAAGAACCATTCTACGGCAAAAGTGTCACTCGTTTAATAGGCGGCCTTATGGAAGTTAGCAGGCAATTAAGACTTGAAACATCATAAAATTAAGTTTCAATGTTGTTTTGAGCCCTTTCTAGGCCTTAACGATGAGCTAGTCCTCCATGTTAGCTACGGACAGGTACTACTACTACCAGAAAATGTTCTATTATGAAAGAAATCAAATAAAAAATATATTGGCCACTTCAGCGCGGAGTCGAGAACCTCTTCTATCAACGATGTTCTCAACGCCATTTAAAATCTTTTTCACGATCGCTTACTCTAACGAAATTGCTGTCTTCGACTGGAGCAGATATTGGTTAATTCTGTCGATCGTGTTCAAGACTGTAAAATGTTATCTTTAAACAACTGACATCATAAAAAGGCGATCGCTAGTTGGATAGGATGTCGCTAGAATAGGGCTCATACTGTAAATATGTTAGCCATAGTGTCGTTTTAGGATGATGCATAAGAACTCGGACGGACCACATCGTCTGGTACTATTCTCATGACGAGACCATCTTTAAAATAGAGAGGTTTGGACAGCTGCTCTTCCACTCATGCAGAACTTTTAAGTTATCCTCTATCATTTGATCTTTCATTGGTTCCAGGGTCGTTTTAATCTGTCATCGAGCATTTGCTAAGCTTATGCTACATAACACGAAGTTCTAGACCAATTTCTAGCGTTTGTGCAGAGATCACCTTGACAAGAAGATTCTCAGAAGGTTCGAAAGGGTTTTAATTAAACTACACACAGCATAGACAGACAGTACCATTTTAAACCCTAGATAAAAACTGACATCTAATTGCTTTAGGGGTTTTTGTAACGGGTTTCGTAAAAAGAGCCCTTTTTTGATTATTACACTACAGGTGATCGATCAAATTCTCTGGATAACCTTGTAGTTGATTCTAACAGACTCTATTACTCATCACCTCATCGACAGGCGCCACAACACGATCCATTTTTCAGGAGAAAGAGACAATTGATGTTCGTTGTTAACCCGGTGCGTGTCGTGTGTGTGTATGTTTGTCCCCGGACCGTATCCAAAGTTCTACAGTTTGAAAGTTGAAACACACCGTTGCACCGGAAGCTGCCAGCGTGTAAATGTATGTCTTCATAGATACGAGCTGCACGAAATTAGATTGCCACGGCAAAGTAGAACAGCAAACAAAGCGCACACACCAACCACCGGGAACCGCCGGGTGATAATGGTGCGATCATGTGCGAGTGCGGTCCGGTCCGCGTGCCCCCTGAGCGTACGGTGGAATTAAAATGAAATTACCCATGGCCCGGCAAAAGGCTTGGGGCATAATTTATCATAACACCCCAACCACCCTAGTGCCAAGTATCATGAGATCCCTAAATAAAGTTAAACATTAAAATCAAGCCTTATTTGCAGCAGTGCCGGGTGGATGTGGTGCTGGGATTTGGGAATATCTGTACCGTCGTATCAGAACGGCGGAAGCTTCATCATTTGTTTTTTTCAGACACCATGGCCTCGGTGACAGGTGACCACCGATACTCCCTGCGTTGTGTCCCCGATGATGTGTAAAGCCGCCGTATGTGTGTGTGTGTGTAGTGTGGGCAAGAAAGAGATGATTCCGGCACACATTAAGCAAACCGTGTTAACATATTAGACAAACAGCGACCCGACACAACCGTCCCTGTCCTCAGAGGCACAGAGTACAGCTCAACTGCGACTTTACGAACGAGGGTTTTAGAGTGTAGGACAAAGTGTCCTCTCGTCCCCAATTGTGACCTTTTCCCCTGCTCGCTGACCATCCATCCAGCCAGCTCGACCGGGATTAGATCGAACTAATGTCCTGCACCGCGGCAGCACAGCATACATAGGCAGCATCCATCCGATCGTTAAAGATCACTGTTTGTTTTGTCCGAAAAAATCAATATTTCGCTTTCGGGTGCTGTGTTTTTAGCGTTTTTCTTTTCACTTCTTTGTGGTCATTTTGGATTTTTTATGGCTTCAAAATTGTCCGTTTTCTTGAACACGCAAACATAGTAATAAGCGAAGAACAAAGCCAGTCAGCCAAAAGGTGTGAAGATGCCGGAGACATTGTGTATGGCATGGATATGGCACACGAACACATGTATTCGCATTACTTAGGTAATTGTAACTACGCACTTTCGGTATGAGGGTTTTGTGTACTTTGTAAAAATGATCAGCCCTGCTACTACTACTACGGTACCTCGGTATGGTTCCAGTTATGTAGAAGATGTTTAGAAAAAAGCCTATTTCTTGTCTGTTGCTACTAACCATTAAACATGGAGTAAGTATACTCTTATCCCAAGTAATAGTATCATCTTTAAACGTCTCACAACTTCTTAAATTACCCCGAAAAATTGTACAATTTGTTGCAAAAGCCATCGTTATCTCTCGTCCACTTTAGATTTGATCCCATCCTCCCAGAAAGATACCGCCATTCGATGTTAACCCACAGACGAAGGTTCCCT
>KZ061586.1:595323-606868 GCA_002091835.1 Anopheles maculatus | reverse complement strand
ACGACGAAGCGGTGGCAGCACAAAAACCACATTCTCAGCGGCGGGATTGCGTGCGGACCGACGCTTTCCTGGCTGACCTCCCGGCGCGCGTAATGGAAAATCCGGGGATCGGAATTCGGCGTGAGATGGGGGTGATGGGAGGGATGGGGGATCACGAGAGTGGCCAACGGCAGACCGTACGTGTTCCAGCAGGATTCCGCTCCGTGCCATACAGCCTCCAAAAACGATAAAGTGGTTGGCGGCCAATTTCAACGACGTCACCGCGCCGAATGTGTGGCCTCCCAGCTCCCCGGATCTTAATCCAATGGATTATTTCGTGTGGGGCGCGGTGGAACGGGACACCAACAGAACCTCCAACAGCAACACCAAGGCGGAGCTGATGTCGAAAATCAGGTCCGTTTTCGCGGCCCTACCTCGCGAAACTGTCGCCAGGGCTTGTTTTCGGTTCCGGAGACGGGTGGAGGCCGTAATAGAAGCCGAGGGCGGATATTTTGAATAAAATGAATAAAATACATGGTAAGCTACTATTTCTAAAACAAAAAAAATTTCCCCGATGATTAATTTTGTCATAAAATTTTTTTGTCTTTCTCCGTAGGTGACCGTCAAATTTATCTCGAACACCCTGTACCCATAGGAGAAGCATTCCATCGTATATCAAGCCGTTAATTTTCCTTACTACTTTTTTTTTTCAAACAATTTGTGATTTTTCGTTTCTCTATCAATTGTGTCGAACATGTGTGAAAAGCAATAGGAAGCAATAATCGTAAACGGATACACTCAACACAACAACCAACACAGGTAGGAATTGGGTAACCGTGGTTCAGTGTAGCCCCGGTGGTTAACAATACACATAACATAGCCAAGCAACAAACGATTGTGATTTATTTCGATGGGATCTGATGGGAAGTTCGAGTGAATGGCATAACGAAAAAAAAAACACAGGAACATTAGAAAGACTTGAGCTCTCATTCCTACTGCAGTCGTGTGGGTTGCAAAACGTGAGAATATGCTGCCTTAAACAGAGGGAAACGTAAATGTAAATTCGGTAGCGTGTAAATTCTTTTCTGAACTGTTGTCAAAAGAGGAGGGATTGAAATAGGAACTGCTATGCTCAACATACAAATAAAATCAATTTTCCTAAAAGGTTGTGTGTTTTTTTTTGGTGCACTTACAAGTTTATTTAGTATGGTTCATTGACGTTTTGCATCTCGCACACGCATCCGAAATAACCACTCCGAGAGCTGATAACTCTTATCTCACCCATCGTTTTGGTGTAGTCAGTAAAATAGACAAATCGGATGGTGCTTTAGTGAGCTTTAATGGAACCTAGACAAACGCTTAGCTACGTTTGGTTACGTTTAATCATGTTAATGGTTGGAATCTTCATCCTCTTGTTTATTCATATGAAACAATGAAATTGTATAAGGGGGGATACACCAGCGTCTTAAAAAATAAACCCTTTCCGGCACAGCACGGTCGACAAAGACCAGATTATCATCACTTTTTGGCCAGCTCGTTTGACAGCCAATCTAACCCTTCGTACAGTCCGTGGCCTTGGGTGGCGCAAGTGGCTTGAATGTACCACTGGGGGAGAGCAAACAAACCGAACGAGAAATTAACCATAAACCAATCTGTTAGAAACGTTCGTCTGGTAGCATCATCCAGCAATACTTACGTGTCTGTTTCGTAGCTGATTCAGGTGCAATTTATCGGTCAGTTCGGCAGCCGTCATTGCATTCGGAAGATCCTGCTTGTTCGCAAACACCAGCAGTACCGCGTCACGCAGTTCGTCCTCCTGCAGCATACTGTGCAGCTCCTTTTCCGCTTCCACGATACGCTCACGATCGTTTGAGTCGACTACGAAGATGAGTCCCTGCGTGTTTTGGAAATAGTGGCGCCAGAGTGGACGAATCTTGTCCTGACCACCGACATCCCACACGGTAAAGCAGATGTTTTTGTACTCGACTGTTTCGACATTGAAGCCGATCGTCGGAATGGTGGTAACAATTTCGCCCAGCTTCAGCTTGTACAGGATCGTCGTCTTACCGGCAGCATCGAGCCCGACTAAAATAAAGCAACAGTATGGCAGGATTTGTAACGTGGACACATTGCTTGTGGCGAATGACTACGTGTAATTTATAGCTCGTATAACTTAGAGACCATCCAACCAGCATCACCAACAAGTCTCTTGCATTGTTTTCCAAACTGACGACCAACTAATTCCTACTAGAATTTTGTTTTCTTATTAGACTTTTTTTTACACTACGTTGCCGGAAAATCAGCAAGGAGAAGTGAACAAACAGAAGACGCGTATTTTCAATGCACTTGGAACAGAGGAACCACCGTATAATACTTACCCATCAATATGCGCATTTGCTTTTTGCCAAATAACCGGGTTAACACACTGGAAATCGTCAGGCCCATCGTGGCGAACTAGGGGTTGTGTTTACGTTTTGTTGCTACTAATCCTTCTGTGTTGCTGATGATGCTGTAAAAAAAAGGATCATCGATTGTTAGTTATTGCTCTGAATGCAATGCGTCAACGACTATTTCTTGCACTAATGTGTCCTACATTCTGCGCTTTTGAGCGGCAGTATAGGCAGGACGAGAATCACAGGTTTAATCAAGCGGGCGGTATGGTATGCCGTCGCCGTACAGTGAACAGTGGATGCGTCACGTACAATGATGAAAGAAGGAAACCTGTCGCCTTACCTTGCCCTTTGCCTGGACTACGCCGTGCGGCTTGCGTGTGGGTTGTCGCCTGCTTTTATTGAGATTTTTGTCACCGCCCGAATTTACACGTTGGTAGCGGCTGCTGTAAATTCCGTAATTTTTATTGCTACACGATTCAAAACATAACAATATGCCACGTCAGTGTCGCTAAAACGGGAGCCTGTTTTGCTGGAATACAAATTACAAAAGGGATTTTAATAAATTCTGACAGCACAGTGCACCACGGGGCGGCACTGGGACATGACGAAAAACAACGAATTCGAAATGGGATGAATGATTCTATTTTTAATTTAAAAAAATAAAAAAGTTATTTACTATTCGCTGTTTTTATGTTGCCTTTAATGTTTTGTTCTTAATTTTTGAATGGAAGTTATTAATCAAACTTAAACTTGCTGATGCTGTACTTTAGGAGTCGATGCTTAATTATTGGACATCTTATGATTGTTTATGTTACTGTTCGGCACGTACTATTGGGAAATTTATGTTTAATTTTTAGTTGTCCCAACTTATGAATGGAATTACGCATTGTGCAACGTTCAAGCTTGGTTTGATAAGGTTGGGTCAACAATAACTTTGACATTTAAGCGTGAAGGTGGAAGTTATCGAGGCTGGCAAATAAAAGTTTTTTATCGATGGCGTTCGATTGATAGCAGAAAGGTAATGCTTGATAGCTTGTGTTCATTCATGTATTTTTGCCTTGATTTTTTTGTCTTTTAGTGCAAATACTGGCCAGTCATCTCCGGTTAGTGGCAGTGAAGGTAATGCTTGATAGCTTGTGTTCATTCATGTATTTTTGCCTTGATTTTTTTGTCTTTTAGTGCAAATACTGGCCAGTCATCTCCGGTTAGTGGCAGTACATAATGAAATGGATTGTTTAGGACCATAACACCTTGGTGATGAAGAGCAAAAGTAAAAGTAAAAAGAATTCATATAAAGCGGTGGCTAGACTAAAGTTGAGGCAAGCGCGATCAATGCGCGAACGCTTCATTTTTCCTGCAATGCAGGATCGGAGCGCGAAGTCAGGAGCGTGAAATTTGACAGTTCGCTCATAAAAAAAAATAGATCGCGCTTGCCTCAACTTTAGTCTAGCCACCGCTTAAGCATTTTAAAACTTTGAAACAATTTTGTTACATGGGAAAAGATCCCTTATGTCATGATGAACATGACGTTTACCACACTGTTTACAGTTGGGGCGTCTTCGCGTTGCTTTGAATTCAACGAGCGGCAATTGCAACTGTGGCTTGGTTTGGTTGTACGTCTGGCACGCGCAATTAGTTACTCATGTTTGAGTGTGGGTTCAATTCGAAAGGATTTAAAATTTAATGTATTTTTAGTTCATCAAATTGATCGAAATAGCCGCGCTTTCTTCCCCTCGGCAACTATTTGTCACAAACACTCGTCAACTATACGTCATAAACGAACACATTTAGCGCCATCCCTGGGAATTGTGAGCTTGCTAGGGTGAGAAGAGCAATTGATTATTACATCCTGCGCTGTTACCTGAAAAGTGCCCGTTTTACCATGAATCTAAGTTCACATACGTGATCCAAACAGTGGAGGAGTGTGCAATAGCCAATTTTACCGATCGAATGATGGAAAACATGGCCAAGACTTGTTTTCTGTGCAAAAGTAGCGTGGACAATGAGCTGCTCTTCGGAAGATTTTACTCCAAATGGAAGCTTACCGTTCATTACTACTGCCTGGTAAGGAAAATTGTGTGTTGTGTGTGGGTGCAAGAAAAAAAAAAAGACACACGAAAGCTACAGCCGGTTCTAATATACTTCTCCCTTCCATGCATCTCTATTTCCGGACACAGCTTCTTTCGTCGAACTTGGTGCAGAGAGGCAGCAATGACACAGTGGGAATTTTTGGCTTTTTAGAATCGGATATCCGCAAAGAGAACGAACGGACCAAAAAATGCCGCTGTTACATCTGCAAGCACATGCATGCGAACGTGTCGTGCTGCTCGAAGAAATGTTTGCGAACGTTTCACACAGTTTGCGGCATCATGAACGGTTGTCTGTCCCACTATACGGACACATACCAATCGTGGTGTTCCGCGCACGTGCCACTCGAGCCGGATAGCGATCCCCATTCGCCGGAAGAAGCATGCTCGATATGCTACGACGAGATGGGTCAGTACGATCTGATCACTTCGATAAAGGCACCATGCTGCAGGAACGGATGGTTCCATCAGCGCTGCCTCGCACAGTATGCCGAATCGGCTGGCTACTTCTTCAAGTGTCCGCTGTGCAAAAATGAGGATAAATTCGTGGCTGAGGTGCCTCGGCGAGGTGTGTTTGTACCGGAGCGTGATGCTGCCTGGGAGCTGGAACCGAACGCATTCCAGGAACAGCTGCAGCGGCCCACGGCTTGCGATGCGGAAGACTGTAAGTGTGAGCAAGGACGCACCATTGACAGTCGCCAGTGGCAGCTGGTGATTTGTGGTTCGTGTGGATCAACATGCCGGCATCGGCAATGTATGGAACAGACTGCCGAAGGGCCACAAGCCTACCTTTGCCAGCTTTGTCGGCCGATTGTCGGTGAAAGATTGTCCCTGCTCGAGAATCTCGTCGACAGTAGTGATTGTAGCGACGATGACACCGCTTCTAGATCCACTTCCGTGTCACTTTCTAGAACATTTCGGAGCAAATATCTGTCAGCAACTTCGGGTTCAGGTGAGTCGGGTGTACATTGTTCGAGCAGCGACGAACCATTTGCCAATATCCGACGATTGGCACATTCTTCTGGAAGCCGTCTAACGGATGGTTCAGACAGTGATCGATCTGATGGTAGTTCCATCCAAGTTAGACGTTTTGTCCGGCAAAACACGGGCAAGAGAGTTCGTCGTTTGTTGTCGGATGGTTCGGATGATGCGAAACGTTCGGAAGACACGCATCATTCTACCGATACACTTCCGATGCGCATTAAACGCTCGCCCACGATGCATACGGATGACCGAAGTTCCGACACATCCGATCGAATTGATGTAAGGCTTACGAGACAACTGACCAGACGGTTATCGTCGCAAAGCGATTCCAGCAAACGCTCTTCAAGTGAAAGCACCAACATCAACGAAATACAGCGACCGCAATGCTCAACCAAACGCAGGAATGTAATTGCCTCCTCATCAGATGAATCGGAAAAGCATTCGCATGAGTTGGATGATCGGCTGCTCGATACGAAATGCGGACGTGTAAATGCTCGGGTGGATTCGGTTTCTTCACATTCTGCGTCGGAATGGGACGAAAATTCCAACATAACCGATACGGCGGTACCACTAAGCATCGATCGTTCACCACCCAAACGGGACCAGGATGACAAAACTAACGCGTCCCAAACGTCTTCGGAGAATGTTTCCACCACGCTCACGGGGCGACGAACCAGACGGCATACTACTAAACAACGATCCACAAGCGAAAGCAGCATTGAACTGAAAACGGAAAACCCGAAAAGAAACGGGACCAGGATGACAAAACTAACGCGTCCCAAACGTCTTCGGAGAATGTTTCCACCACGCTCACGGGGCGACGAACCAGACGGCATACTACTAAACAACGATCCACAAGCGAAAGCAGCATTGAACTGAAAACGGAAAACCCGAAAAGAAGCTCTGCTCGGTCTGCAAGTTCTGGAAAACGAACGGAGGAAGATGGAAAAACTGCTGCTGGCACCGTCACGGCGGATAAGCATGACTGTGCGCCACACAATAAACGAAGGCGAGTTTTTCGTGAACGGCCCAATCGGCCCAACCAATCCAACCCGGGGAAACAATTGCAACAAGACCCACCAGTAATTAGCCCACCAACTACACCATCGTCACTTTCCTCCGAAGCTTCGCAACAATCCGCGACAAGCAACCGAAGCGAATCTGATCCGGTGAAGGGCGTAAATCGTTCCTCCCGCACGCCGGAGGCACTGGCCCGTCAGCAGAAGTCCATGTTACAGTTTGTCACTGTTACGTCGACTCAAAAGGCATCAGCATTGGATTCAGATGATAGCAGCGATCTATCGACGGACGAGACAGTTTCACCATTTGGCAATAGTAATAAGATGACTAGTAGGGAAACGGGGCCGATTAGTAGAAAGCGAACAAGAGCAACTTCTAAGCGTAGACGAACACGCTCACCGAAGAAAAAGTCTAACGCTGCCGCACCAGCAACGGACCACAGCACCGATAAGAAACAATCACCGCCGGCACCAACATCCAGTAGAGCTTCGGTTCAACACAGGACCACGCCACCAAATCGCACCACCGCCGCCGTGCACAAGGTATGGTGGCGTTCTTGAATGCTTCGGACAAATGCTGATACTCTTTTCCTTTCTTATGTTCGTTTACTTTTAGGATAAAGGACAGAAGAACATACTGAACTACTTTAACCGCTGTTAAGAGCGATCGTCGTGCTCTAATTTGTACAATTCAAAGCTTATTATTAAACGGTAGTAGACGTCGATCATGTATGTGTGTGTTTTTGTGGAATCCTTTTGCGATTGACTCGTGCAAGCAAGCTTTATGCAGATGTGTTGTATCAACGTATTTTATTAACTTTTTTTGATAGTAGCTGAATTGAAGAATAGTTTAATTTGCGGTCAAAAGGACATGATGATGTGTTCGTCCGTGGTTTAATTTAAAACCTTCTATTTCAGATTGCTCCTTCAGAACATTTTTTTTTCGCTGTTACATTCAAATGCATTGGTTCTTATCTTTCAGCGCTATTACGACAACAATTTTAAATCTCTACAAACTTCTCAACAAATGGCAGTTTTATGTGTTAATAGTGAAATGAAAATATATCGATGGAAAGTATAAAGATCTTGTTCCCTTTTTCATGGAAAACCGAAACTCGCTTATCTAATTGTCGTAGTCATAGAAATAAAGTAAACTCTTGCTTCGGAAAGATCGTACATATTAAATTTACCAATTCGCCCGGACCCGGGTAGAAAAGCTTGTTCCGCTCTCGCGCGATCACCACCGCACTGTGGTTTCGGTGCGTTGTTGCGATCAAGAACTGGTTGCCTTCCAAAGCTGCGCATTAACGTGTATGTGTGTGTGTATGTGTATATACATGCTCACACATACACGTGCGCATGCACGCACGCTCACTTGCTCGCGGCTTTTGCGGCGGGCGCCACCGAGAGCGCGATGAGAAGAAAATCATCGATCAGTATAATTTTTATCATCACCGCAGACGGACCGACCGCGTTTGGTGGTGGTACGCGAACGCACTTTCGCGAGGTAGAGGCAAACGAGGCGGGGTACGCAAACCAAAAGCGTTTGTTATCGCGCACTGTGTTAGGAAGGTGTTTGTTATCGGTGACATCTGGTACTAGCGAAAGAAAGAACGGCCCGCCTTCTTTTATCAACTTCCGGATCACAGACACGCACACACACACGTACACCTCGTTTCTCGGGATTGTGGAGCGGAACGCGATTAGTGTGTATGACACGCTCACCGAAGAAAAAGTCTAACGCTGCCGCACCAGCAACGGACCACAGCACCGATAAGAAACAGTCACCGCCGGCACCAACATCCAGTAAAGCTTCGGTTCAACACAGGACCACGCCACCAAATCGCACCACCGCCGCCGTGCACAAGGTATGGTGGCGTTCTTGAATGCTTCGGACAAATGCTGATACTCTTTTCCTTTCTTATGTTCGTTTACTTTTAGGATAAAGGACAGAAGAACATACTGAACTACTTTAACCGTTGTTAAGAGCGATCGTCGTGCTCTAATTTGTATAATTCAAAGCTTATTATTAAACGGTAGTAGACGTCGATCATGTATGTGTGTGTTTTTGTGGAATCCTTTTGCGATTGACTCGTGCAAGCAAGCTTTATGCAGATGTGTTGTATCAACGTATTTTATTAACTTTTTTTGATAGTAGCTGAATTGAAGAATAGTTTAATTTGCGGTCAAAAGGACATGATAATGTGTTCGTCCGTGGTTTAATTTAAAACCTTCTATTTCAGATTGCTCCTTCTGAACATTTTTTTTTCGCTGTTACATTCAAATGCATTGGTTCTTATCGTTCAGCGCTATTACGACAACAATTTTAAATCTCTACAAACTTCTCAACAAATGGCAGTTTTATGTGTTAATAGTGAAATGAAAATATATCGATGGAAAGTATAAAGATCTTGTTCCCTTTTTCATGGAAAACCGAAACTCGCTTATCTAATTGTCGTAGTCATAGAAATAAAGTAAACTCTTGCTTCGGAAAGATAGTACATATTCAATTTACCAATTCGCCCGGACTCTTCGAAATTAAGGGTAGAAAAGCTTGTTCCGCTCTCGCGCGATCACCACCGCACTGTGGTTTCGGTGCGTTGTTGCGATCAAGAACTGGTTGCCTTCCAAAGCTGCGCATTAACGTGTGTGTGTGTGTATATACATGCTCACACATACACGTGCGCATGCACGCACGCTCACTTGCTCGCGGCTTTTGCGGCGGGCGCCACCGAGAGCGCGATGAGAAGAAAATCATCGATCAGTATAATTTTTATCATCACCGCAGACGGACCGACCGCGTTTGGTGGTGGTACGCGAACGCACTTTCGCGAGGTAGAGGCAAACGAGGCGGGGTACGCAAACCAAAAGCGTTTGTTATCGCGCACTGTGTTAGGAAGGTGTTTGTTATCGGTGACATCTGGTACTAGCGAAAGAAAGAACGGCCCGCCTTCTTTTATCAACTTCCGGATCACAGACACGCACACACACACGTACACCTCGTTTCTCGGGATTGTGGAGCGGAACGCGATTAGTGTGTATGGTGAGGGTTGTGTGTGCGCAACACAGGGTGAACGAGAGGGTAGTAAGCTTTCGATCGAGCTGTCAACATGCGTGAAATCAAAGTCGGCATCGACAATTGTTATCTGACGCTGGTGTGCGATTGAAGAAAGGCAGACAGCTCCAACTTGTAAATTGTTCTAGTTCTACCACTTAAAATTGGCTTTAGCGCCCACCTATTTTTTACTTTCGTATTTGTGCCTGTTTGTCTGTGTGTGTGTGGGTGAACGTGAGAGTGCGTGTGGGGTTATAGGTCCGTGCGTGCATGCAATGCAAGTGCGTGAGCACTTTGGCGCCCTAAAGTAACAGCATAAGTTGGATGGTAGTGTATATACGTATGATACCATGGTAGTGTGCACACACATCGCACACTGCGATCGGTTTTCTGTAGAACGCGTTCGTGACAGCTGACAGCGATTGCTTTCTGCGGTGGGATGGGACAGCGAGAACACGAACCGCGTAGTATTTGTTTCTATTCTTTCGCCGTGCCGTTGAGCCGGGCCATCGTGCGGTGTGTGTTTGTGTGTTTTAAAGTTCCAGAATCGTATGAAATGAACCTCTCTCCCAGCCAAGGGGAGAAGCTGCTGCAACACAGCAAGAAGCGTGTGCGTTCAAGATTATCTGTTGAGGTATTGTGTGGTGTTTGGTGAGATTTCTCGGGTCTATCTCTGGTCAGCTTTGGTCTGAGTTTTCTTGCCGGGGTCAGAACATGAACCGCGATACCCCGCGACAACGTGAACAAGAAGGTGCACACGGCATTCTCTTTCGTTCTCTCATTGTGTTGTGCGTTCTAAACATCCCCCCCATCCATAGTGTGCAAGTTTGTATTGGTGTGTGTGTATTGTTGTTGTTTGACAAAAACCCCTTTGTATACCCATTGATAAGCAATAGGAAAGTTGTGGCAAAGTGTGAAGGGTGGCTGGCATTGTGTGGTTGTTACCGTCGTTTGTGATGTTTTGCTTATTCTCGCCACCCAATTGTTGCGTTTGTGTCTTTATACCGGTTCTACCAAGGCACCGACGGTCGTGATCTTCATCAACTCAATTACGGGTGTGTGAGTGTGTATGGTGTTGATCGCGGATAAGGGATGTTTAGTGGAAGTGCAGCCGATCTACACGTCTCTACAGTGCGAACGGAATAGAGTGAGCCGTATTCGATCTCTCATTCCTGCCGGAAAGTCGCGCGCTTACTCAGCTGTCCCTGCGATAGCAGCTTCCTTGAGGCCGGAAAAAAAAGAAGCTTATCAGCGCTATACACCCTTATCGACTCTCTGTCGCTCCCTTTTGCTCTTCGCTAACGAAGAGAGCACGAAACATTTGTGAATTTAGTACGGTACGGAGACGAGAAGAAGACACCGAAGTCTTACTTACTCTTACGCGTTGCGGATTCTCTGTTTTCATCCGACGGCATGCTCACTCCTCTCAAGTGGTCATCCGCACGAGTCACGATCAACCGAACGGAACCGGATCCGAGCGAGCGGATTTAATGTATGACCCGCCAGCAACAAGAAAAAGAAACAATAATAAAACCAACAAAACACAACATATATACACAAAGGTAGGTATGATGCGTGCGAAATGTCTTTTTCTCTCCCTCTGTATTTGTATGCAAGTGGGTGAGATTGTAAGATGATCCATCCAGCAGAGGCACTGATTGCGAATTGGGTGGAAGACACGCCACACCAGTGTTCGTCTCTTTTCTATCGGCTACGTTTTCGATACAGTTGAAGCGAGCAGGCAGAGGAATCTGGGTGAAGTAGAAAGCGTTTACCGTGGCCAGCCGGGTAGGCGCGGTTAGAATACGACGGCAGCGGCGGCAAGGTCGCCGTGGTCGCCGGATGAGATCGAGACGCGTTTTGAGATTGATCGAATGTGACCGAATGTATATGATTACAAGCGCAACGTTCGAACGGATGGCGCCAACTGCGTCTCATGGGGTGTGATGGTCGTGGTGCGCTGGTGTGGTAGCCCGTATGCAACCACTGCACCGTAGCGAGTGCATTCGTTGCTAACCCCCTGCTGAA